>JAADXL010000541.1:0-23127 GCA_023337755.1 Pythium aristosporum | reverse complement strand
GGTGGAGAATACTGTGGGTATTTTGTTGGCCGTGACGCTGCCGCGCTACACAGACTTTGGCAAGTCCACTGACCGCCAGATCGCGCTGATCGGTATTGGGTGCGGTGCGTTCTACTTTGCGAGTCTGCTGGTGTTCTTGGTCGCGGTGCGATTCTCCCCCGCGGAAGATAATCGCGCATCGGCCATTCGCCGCACAACGGTGATGCCGCGACCTGAGCCAACTCAGCCACCTAGTTCGTAACGAGTGCTTTCTCCATACAAACTAAAGTCATCTAGTTCTTAACTGATATATAGAAGTAACTTGCTTTTCCCGCCAATTCCGTAAGTATTGGGTCCACAATAATGGGGAGAATATTGGGGAAACATGGGGTTCCTCGTCACCGCAAGATGGAGCGACGACGCCCCAAGCTGCTCTCGGCCAAGAAGAAGCGCGACTTTTTCGATCAGTTGGACGCCTTTCTCTCGAGCGGACGACGGCCGCGCAGTGCTGATGGACAGCGAGCACATCCCCCGCGAGAACGTTCCGCAACCGTAATGACGAATGAGCGTGAACCCATGGGACGCGGCGGTGCGATCGAAGCAAACGGCATTGTCAGAGACGCCGAAGACGGTGAAGACACGAAAGGGGTGATGGCACGACGTGTACTGCCGACTACGATAACGGGCACCTCGAAGCGACGCGCGTCGACGCCGTCGGTCGAGAAGAAACCCACGCGCGTCAAGAAGGCGCGGGCGAGGACGAGCTCAGTGGACCCGCACGGTCTCGTGCTGCGCGGCCAGCGCGTGCTGCTCGTCCCCATCGGCAGCGACGTGAGTCGCAAGCGACTGGAGATCTGGCGCGATATGGTTGTGGCGCTTGGCGGGATAGTGGTGTCCGCTCATGGAGGAAACAGCGCGCAGAAAGCACAGCACCATGCGCAGCTGCTGCATCTCCACTCAGTCCTCAACCGCCTCAGTGAAGGTTCCCGTGAGCACAACGAGAAGGACGCATTTGACTGGCACGGCGTCGATATTGTGATCGTGAGTGCCCAGGTGGATGCTGCGCGGCTCACGCAGTACTACCACTTCGCAGACGACGCGGTGCCATCGCACCTCAAGCTGGTCACCCCCGAGTGGCTTGTGCATGTTCGCAACACCAAAGAAGTGCCTGAAGATGAGAACCAGTTCGCGTGGTGCCACGAGATCGCTCGCGTGAGCAGAGAGAACCATGCCGATGAAATCAAAGAGACCGAGAAGGTGGAGAACGAAGACGAGAGCGGCGCGGAGAATGAGGACGGATCGGATCGCAAGAACGTGACATCCAGAGAGATCATACGCGCACCGCCTGTGCAGGTGGACACAGAGAAGCTGCGTCGCGAGCAGGATGAACTGCAGAAGAAGAAGGAGAAGCTCGTGAACGAACGGATCCCAATCTTCCACGAACTGAACCCACGATTCAAGACGATTGCGAACGCGGGTGACACAGCTCACAGCGTCAAGATGGAGGCGTTTGTCTGTCAGAAGTCGTCGGGTACGTGCTGGAGTGATGACACTATTGGCCGTATCATTTTACTGACGCTTTTACAGTGATGCAGGCCAATTTGAATGCCCATTTGACGGATCCGCTGGAGGCATTGATGGAGTTTCTTCACGTGGAGCGGGACATTTGGCGCGAGTACTCGTACAAGAAAGTGGTCTCGAGTCTCAAGGCCATGCGCACGCGCGTGTCGAGTGTACGGGACCTGAAGGGGCTGTGGTGGGCGAAAGGCCGCATGCGCGACAAAGTCGTCGAAGTGCTCGACACTGGCAAGCTCGAAAAGCTTGAGGCCAAGAAGTCCAACCCACGCCTTCGGACGCTCGTCGAAATGTCACGCATTTGGGGCGTCGGACCAGCCACTGCCGCCAAACTGTACAAGTGCGTGGTCTATACTTACGGGTAATATTGTTGGTGGTTTGCTCTGACGCTGGCCGTGTTTTGGTTGCAGCATGGGCTACAAGACGATGGACGCATTGCGGAGCCATGCGGATGAGGTGCTCAACTTCCAGCAGCAGATCGGACTCAAACACTATCAGGACTTTATGACCAAGATTCCACGGTATGGAATCTCTCTATCTCTCTCGGGCGGACTCGTAAGTGACGTCTGGTGGTGATAGGCCCGAAGTGGTCGAGATTGAGAAGACCGTCGTGGACGAGGTTCATCGCATACTACCCAATGCCACAGCACTTGCCTGCGGCTCGTATCGACGAGGGAAGCTCTCGTCGGGGGATGTTGACATTCTCATCACAGATCCCGACAGTGAAGAGTGCGATATTCTGCCCGAGCTGCTGCGGCGGCTTCACGACATGGGCTTTCTCACGGATGATCTCACGCACCTTTCGGACCACCACATGGGCCGATGTGACTCGTACATGGGCGTCTGTCGACTGCGGGAGGTACAGTCGAGTCCTGTAAGGTAGACGAGATAATGACTGCATGGCTTACATGCTGATGATTCCCTATAGGGCCTGCCATTTCGACGCCTCGATATCAAAGTGTACCCGCGCCGGTACTTCGGCTTTGCGTTGCTGTACTTTACTGGCAGCGACCACTTCAACCGCAGCATGCGGCTATTTGCCCGCAAGAAAGGCTGGAGCCTCTCGGACCGCTACTTGAAGCGCGTCGTACGCGTTCGCAAGGGCGTCAAGCTCGAGTCGGGCGAGTCGGTCGTGTGTCCCGAAGAGGTCGACGTGTTCATCGCCCTGGGCCTGGAGTATAAAGATCCGACCGAGCGCAACTGCTTTGACATTCGCTTTCTAGAGGAAGACGAGGCACATGCCAAGAAACGTAAGATCGCTGGTGATGCCGACGCCGGAGAGAACGTCCCAGCGACCATGGTGGCCGACGACGAGTGATTCATTCTGAGAAATTGTGGATTTTCAATGATATTTCTCGCTCGCGGTTCCTAATATTTAGCTTTTCATGGCCCTTCTCAAAACCAAACCAAATCTTTGGACCAACATCTTCAAGGAAGACTCATCCAGAATGCCGCTGTTTCTCGCGAACCTTGCGATGGCCAGCTACTTCCTCGCGCTCTGCTACATGCTGGCGACGGTCGTGACCTTCACCAAGGTCCACGAGCTGCGGCGCGCGCTGCGGCTCCACGCGCGCGGCGGCGGCTGGAGCACGGTGCAGCTCCTCATCCTCAGCGTGGCGCTCGGCTGCCTCTTCCGCACGGCCACGTTCTCGACGCTCTGCATCTTTGACTCGCAATCCAACGGCGAATCCACTGGTGGCCTCAACACGGTATACGATGGCGACCCGCGCCGTGGCGTGCGCGGCGATGGCGAGCGCGGCGACGAAGAAGAGAAGGATCTCGACTTCTACAACAAGGTCGTGGCCGTGCTATTTAATCTGCCCGATTTTCTCTTCGTATCGTCGTACCTGCTGCTCGTGCTCGTGTGGGCCGAGGCCTTCCAGTCGGTGCGTTAACGTAGAAGATGATCGCTGAGGTATTGAGACGGTGGGGGCAGGGACTGACTCAGTATTCTTTTTTTCCCTTGCAGTCGCGCCGCCACTGGTTTTCGGCCGACCAGTTCCGGCGGCGGTGGATGATTTTCTACCTGATCTTCAACGGCGGACTCTACGTCGCGCAGCTCATTCTGTACGCGTGCCTGTTTCTGTCGGACCAGCACGGCATCTTCCGCCCCGACCAACCGGATCGCCTCAGCCTCGTACGTGACCAACTGCTTTCGATAGAGTACTTGCTGTAGTATGGCCGACTCATCGTTGTGCTGTAGATCCCCGAGTTCATTTTCTACATCGTGGCCGCGACCGATCTCTTTCTGCCGCTCATCATCTTGACGACGTGGATCTACCTGACACTCACGCTCTCAGGGTTCCCCATCAAATCTTCCTCGGCACAATTCCGACTCTCCCGCGTTGGCCGCTTGGCGCTCGCATGGAGCGTTGGGCGCATTCTCTACAGCATCATGACGCTGTTGACGTTCACCAAGGTCAGGATTCTCTTGTTATTTGACTGATGTTCCTTGGATGAATAATTGTTCTGCTTCGTGTGCGTAGGGATGGTTCAACGTCGAACGAAGAGATGCCTCGGTACGAACTTCTCTATCGGTTTTCACTCTTCGGAATTATACTCATGTGGGTTTTTGGTTGTACGCGCTTCAGCCCCAGTCGATGCTGCTGGTCGCGGTGTTCTTTGTGGCGGAACTCATGCCCGTCTACCTCACGCTGGACACGCGCTTGCTCGTCATGCTCTCGGTGGAAGACTACCAACCGCTTCTCGAAAGTTCGACTCTTTTTCAATAAGTCTATAGGCAAGGATCATAAAAATGGACTCTACCACACAAGAATAGTGTCGGCCCGCATCACTCACGCCACCAGAGCAAACCGTTATTGGATCTGCGTGACTGATAGAGAAAGCCCTCGAAGATGGCGTCGTCGAGCACGTGGCTCATGGCGATTGACCAGTGGGAGGCCACGGTCACAGACCTCATCATAGCATCGCATGTGAGTGGCTAAATGCCCGTGAACCTGCACACGGCGGTTGATATCTTTGGCTTGCGGACATGATAGGCAGCATTCGTTCACGAGAAGTACTCGCTCCAGCTGCATGTTGAGACGAATCCGGTACGTGATACCGTGTGAAATCGCGATACAAAACTCCCGAAGGCTCAACAAAAATCGGTTTTCAGGTTCTGTTCCGCCCGTCCACTGTTCTCTCGCAGCTCATCCAGAGTGAGCAGCGTCGCGGCACGTCCACAAGGAATTCGCAACGCCACCGCACGAGGAATGCCGAGTACCTTGAACGCAAGGTCGGACTCAATGTATGCTGCGTTATCCTTGAGCTTTCAGACCGGCTCGTTGACCTGTGTGGCCGTTTACTCAGCTGGAATCCGAAGTGCGGCAACACTATGAGTTGGAGAGCGCCCAGACGAGTGCCAAATGGAAGAAGCTGCATTCATACTTGATGGAAGACCGCCGCCAGTTGCACGAGCGAATCGACTGGGACTCAGCGCAACTCAGCCATCCGCTCCACATCAAACTCGCGTTGATCGAGGACGCCTCTGCTGTCGGCACGGCCAAACCGAGAGAAGAAGCACACGACGACGCTGTCGAGGCTGAGCGCCAACGTCGACTGGTGGAGAGCGAGTGGATCCACCAAGAGCGATTCAACATCCAAGAGGCGTTCACGAATCAGACGAAGAAGATCCAGGCAGATTACCAAGCGTTTCTCGACCAACTCGATGTCGAGTTTATTGCCGAGAGGGAAAAGATATTCGCTTCGTCAAATGGCCGAGAAGCCGTGCTGTCGATGGCGGTGCCCAGCAGTGCAAAGAAGACGAATCCGTCGCAGCTCGACAGGCAGTTCAGGAGCAACGCCAAGCGGCACATGCTGGTGCACACGGCACCAGTAGTTGGTCTCGACGGCTCGGACCAGGCTGGCAAAGACCTTCTCGGTACCGCTCCACGCGGTACAGGTGACATGACCCTCCAAGACAGTCAACTGCAGGAACTGGAGCACAGGCTCGCGACCTTCAAAGAGGTGAGTCACGTTGGAACCCTCTTGGTGTGGAGAGAGTTCCAATATACGTATAAATACAGGCCGCTGAAGTCCGGTTGAGAGACGGGATGCAGTGGATTGCTCGCCAGTGCGCTCACATGTTTAGTCAGCTCGACTGCAAGGAAGCCGAGGCGACACTCGTAACAATGCTCATGCAGCAGAACGAGGACGAAGCGACCAAGCTACACCGCCATGTGCGCAGCATCGGGTGCGTATTTCCATCGTGATGCCATTATGCATTAGTCGCTAACGCCTTCTTGATGCAGATCTCAGCTGCGTCAAGCTGTCCGCGACCGCAGCGGGCAACTGCTCCCTCCCGTTCCAGCACTGCAACAACTACCACTGCTCGTACACCCCACACCAGCCTCAGCAGTTTCCAGCAAGACGAGGGATCACGCGCCGCGCCGACGTTCCGAGCCCGTCGGAATTCAAGGTGCTCGTCAACGTCAACAATCATGACCCAAGGCGAAGTCACATGAAAAAATACGAATCCATACTTACTGGCCTACACTACTTATTCCGTCTCGGCACTCCTCTCCATCCAATCTCCGTCGTCCTCAGACTTCCGTTCTTCTCATACGGGGCCAAAGTCAAATAGGGGACGAATCACGAGCGACTCCCAGTCGACGAGGAAAAAGTACGACTCGAGCATGGGCAGCTGGTTCCCCGCGACCGCCGACGTGCTGCCGTAGCGGCCGCGGTACGACAAGTCAAAACCGCTGTCAGCGCGCCGTGTGAAGAGCCACATGAAACACTCGTCGGTCCAGACCAAGTGCTGCGCGTCGTTGGTCGGTGGCATGACCGAGCGGCTCAGGATCGCATAGTTGTTTTGGTCGATCGAGATCTGGAACACGAGCGTCATGGCGTGGCGCGGGAAGCTCTCGCCGATAAACTGGTGGATGTTGCGGGTCAGGTACATGCTGTCACTGAGCTTCTTGATAATCTACCATACCCAAACACAGGGGGCGTCAACTCCCTCAACCCACAGCAGACCAGTTCGACTACCGAGACCATGCACGTACGCAAAACTTGCTTCGTCGCCGATTTAGCAGCTCCTGGCGGTTCTCGTCGTGCTGCAGCGCCCACGTCTCGTTGAAGACGCGCGTGAGGTCTTGTCCGGGAAACGACTTTCGCGAGTACGCGTGGAGATACATGGACTTGGACTCGCGCTTGGTCTCCCAGTCGAGAAACGACACCGACTTGCCGTTCACGACATAGTCGCGCATCTCGGCGTAGGCCTCTTGTGCGATCTTGTTGAGCTCATCGTCCCCGGGGAACTTGACGTTCTTCATGAACTGGATGCTGTCGGTCGAGGGCTACATACACCGACATATTTTTGAGAACCTACTCCACGACTAGATGAAAGCAAAAGGCTCTGCATCGTACGGGCATGGCCTGCTGGATCTTCTCGGCAAAGCGCTGGCGCTTGCGGTTCTCGTTGAGCAGAAACTCTTTCTGGCGGCGCAGACACTTGGTGAGCTCCATGACTTCGACGTACTTTTCGATTTTGCCCGAGCGCTCGATCGTCGTCGTCGTGAGCGCGTCCGAGCCGACGTTAGCGCGAGCCGCGAGCCGCGTCGACAGCGTGTTCTCGAGCCGCACAATCTCGGCGCGCATTTGCTCCGACTCATTCTAGAACCCGTTAAAAAAAAAAAACTCGCGGTTAGCATACAGAGATATCGAGGAATTCCGGAAATTTCGACGCACGCCGCCCGTGTGCTTGGAGTAGGGCCGCACGGCGTAGCTGCTCGCGGACGCGCCGCCAGTACTGCGCGGCGTGTTGCCGTATCCGGCGTCGTCGTCGCTGCCCAGCAGCGCGAGCGTGTACTGGTCCGAGCCGAACTCCATGTCGACGCTCATGGTCGCCTTCTCTGCTTCGTCGTCCGGGAGTGGAGGAAGGCCCCGGCGAACCGTGTGTTATAAAAGCCAGAGAGCGAGTGAGAAGGGATAGAGCGAACAGATTCCTCGTCTAAATGAATACCCGCTCTTTTTCGGACTATGTCTATTACAGAACATGGCCCGTCGATAACCTCTGAAACTTTGGGGTGGCCGTGAAATGGCGTGGTACACATTAGAATGGAGATGGCCGCTGGCGTATCCACACTAAAGTAGGGTTCGTTCGCTTCGAAAAAACCGACCTGCGTTTCCTCGAAGGGGTGATGAGACACTGGATCCACTCGAACGTTGGGGCCACGCCAACACGCACGCGGGTGGTCGAGATTGGAGTGCTTCCGGCCTTTGGCTCTTCCCTTCAGAAAGCAGACCGGACTGGCGAGGCGGACAGAAGCGCAGCACGCGGCCTTCCACTCGATTCCGAAGTGGCCATGACGTCCCACCATACCTCCCAGCAAGGCCCGAGCCGCCGCGACCTGCGACCAGCGGAAGGTGCGCCAGGACGCCGCCCTCTGCAGCTTCTCTGGATGCCCCCAACGGAGACTCACTACTGCGAGGATGTTGTGTCTGCTTTTGCCTTCGCAGCAGCGAGCAGCTCCGATGCCGACAGCGAGCACGCCGAGCGGCTCTACGGGTGCGGGACACCCATGCCCGACAAGATGGAACCCGGCGAGTGGGAGCCCTACTCGATGCGCAAACACCATAGCGGCACGCAGTCGGCTTGGGTACGCTTTGTGCTACATGCTTTTGAACGCGATGGGAAAGTTAAATTAATGGGTCTTTTCGAACGGTAGGGCGTGATGCGCAACGACCGCACGCCGCTCAATACACCATGCACGCCGGCCGTGGTCAAGCTGCAACTCCGGCGACAGGGCGAGCAGGATGCTGCAAAGGAGGCCACGTCCCCGGCGCGTGCACTCGTCGCGACTATTCGTGCGAGCGCGTTCCATCTCCTGTTGCCGCTGCGATACGTGCGGTATGTATCTCTGAGAACTTCCATGTTTTGCGGATACGTTCGATGTCTTATTCGGCTCCATGCATAGATCTCTTGTGGACCGTGTGATTGCGCGGTTACTCCCTCGCATGATCGTGCAGTCGGCGATTTTCACGCGGGTACGGTCTCTTTCTTGCCTTCGTGACGACGGGAGTCTGAGTGTATCACTTCTTTGGCTCAGCACCGTGGATGGATCGTGTGGTACTTGACGACCGTGCTCTGCATTCCATTGGCACTGCTGCTCAGTCCGATGGTCATCGCGCTCTGCATCTTCACGTCGCCAGTGTGGGTCGCTGGCGGCATCGTCCTCGTCATCCGCGCGTGTGTCTTGCCGTCCTCCAGACCATCGGCACCGACGATTGCAGAAGAATATGTCCACAGCCCTGGCCCACATCACCGTGTGAATGGCACCCGTGGTGTCAACGGCGTGGCGGCGGCGAATCTACGTCGCCACCACCACCACACACCCGTGAGCTATCGGCGGACTTCGCCCAATGGCATTGTCGTCGACGGATAAATCAACTCATGTGAACACCACACCATGGGGAAACACTACACACTCACCACCACAAAAAAAACCCACGACACACGTAAACATAAACAGTAGGGTAGGCGTCGGCATCGACATGATCCTGCGCGCCGCCAAGACTTGACGGCCAGCGGAGTTGCGTAATTTATCTAACCACCAGTACATTTTCTTTGGGCAAGATGATCCGTATGAACAGTTGGCTTACAACTTCTTGGTCGTCACAATAGCAGAGGCAATGGTGAACACGGCGAGAGCAATGAAGAAGTCGAGCGAGAACTGGAAGCCGCGTGGAGACGCCGTGGTTTTCTGTTGTGAAGCTGCAGAGTCATTGCTAAGAGGGGACTGGCCGGGCGGTTGGGCTGCATCTGCGGCGGCCTCGTCGCTGTCAACGATACCTTCGATGGGATACGCTTCGTCGTCATAGTGGAGCTGCACGTCAAGGATCGACCCCAGGAAATCCGTGATGGGCACCTGCTCGATGGGGCGGCCCAGCATGTCGGTACGATAGTCGGGCGTCGAGTAGAGCATGTCCGGGTCATAGAAGCTAAACAAATCCCGAAGAAATCCGCTACGGATCGCGTCGCCGACTTTCATGCGCTGCAAATAGTCGAGCGTGGCAAACGTGAACCGATCGATCACTGCGAGGCCGACCTCACGGTCCGAGTGGTGCGCGTACGAGCTCTCGCCCGGCTTGGAGCTGCCGATCGTGACGACGTTGGGCGACACGATCGCATTGGAAAGCGACCCGGCTTGGCACGTGTCGACCATGAAGAAGATCTCGTTGTATCTGCCGTAATATGAAAGAGCGCGTGGGTAACTGCGCTTCGCCAACAAATCACTGGATTAAAAAACGCACCGTTTCTTGACGTGCATTTCCTGGATAGCGTCGGCAATGTCCTCGCTCGAGAGCTCTTCATAGTCCTGAAACTTGAGGAACCCGTCGCCGCCGTGGCCCGTCATGAACACCTGTAGGGAAAAGCCCATTGCCCATGAGATCTCCATATACTTACATAGAGAATCCTGAAAATTGAACCCACAAAAATGTTGCTGTTCTCGTCCGTGTCGAGTTTCTTGGACGCCGGCGTGTTGGGTTCGTGACGCCCCGTGAGCACCGTAATGAAATTAGCCACCGTGACCTCGGCGCCACGGTAGTCGACCTCGACATCCTTGCCGTACAAGTTGATTTTCTGAGAGCGACTGTTGAATACTTGACCAGGAAAGCAGTTGCGGGCATTGCACGGCATTTGGTCCGCGAGCATGAGAATGATCTATAGAGCGAAGCGCCATCAGCACGTCGCTTCCCAATTACAGGGAGAGAGCATCTGTACCTGGCTGTCTGGGATACCGAGGCGCTTGACCGAGTGGTACAGCGAGAGCGCATTGGCGATGTGGCGATAGTTGTTCCAGAAGCGCGACGTATCCACCTGCAGTAGACCCAAATGAGTGTTCCTCCCTCTCGCGGCGTCTCCAGCTCTCTAACAATCCACGCACCACGACCGCCCAGTTATTTGTATGGCGTCTGTACTCTGCCGACGTCGTGCTGAGCGCCGCGCAGAGCACACCAAGCACCCAGAGCACGAGCCCCCCGAGGAAGCGTCCCATTCTCGCCATCTTCAGCTCTGAAATCCGGACTCTGGTCCAAGCTGGCTTCCCGCTAAAACCGTTTCAAGGAAACCGAACTTAATGCGAACTTAGGAAGAAACGACCCCCCCGATTATTCCCCCAGATCCAATATGGCGACGCTACTCGTGGCCCAAGTGCGCGTGAAGAAGCGCGATGGACGCGCTGAGTTTAGCGAGAAGGGGCTCCGCTGGACGCCCGATGAAGTGCCCGAGGGAGGCGGAGGCGCTGCGGACGACATGGCCAAGCCGCTCTCAGTCGCGTGGACGAGCATGCAGGACCAGCAGGTCTCGTCTGCGAGCTCGCCCAAGGCCATGATCCGCCTGCGGCTCACCAACAACGTGGTCGTTGTGCTCGAGTTTACGAGCGACAAGAGCCTCGAGGACGCGTTCGAAATCCGCGACCAGGCCAAGGACTGCATCACGCGCGGCGTCGCGGCGAGCGGACTCTCCCACAAGAGCGCGGCGGCCGACCGCACGCCGCTCTGCAACGCCGCCGAGATCAAGCACCGCGCGGCGCTGCTCGCGGCCAACGCGACACTCAAGCGACAGCACACGGAGATGGTGAACCAGGGACTCATCTCGGAAGAGGACTTTTGGGCGAGCCGCCGCCACTTGATCGCAAACGAGGCCAGCAAGCGCCAGAAGACGGGCAAGACCTCGGCCATTTTGACCGACCTCTCGGGCGACAATGAGACGGGCGGCAACGTCGTCAAGTACAACCTGAACGCCGAGGTGATCCACCAGATCTTTATCCAGTACCCGGCCGTGCATCTCGCGTACAAAGCGCAGGTGCCCGACAAGATGACGGAGACGGAGTTTTGGAGTGCATTCTTCAAGTCGAAATATTTCCACCGCGACCGCAACAAGGCGAGCGGCCACGAGGACATGTTTACGCGGTTTGAAGAGAAAGAGCAAGAGATGGCGGCCGAGCACGTCGTCGATCCGCGCGGTATAGTGGACCCGCTGGTCGATCTCTCGTCGAACGAGGCCGACTCGTCGTTGCTCAAGGCGAGTGAAGCGTCGTCGTCGAGGAAGCCTGAGCCACTCAATATTACGATCGCCAAGTTCAACCGCCATGGCGCGTACGTGCTGGATCCGTCCCACGCAGGCAAGTTGCAGGGAGGCGGTAGTGTCGGCGAGACACTCAAGAAGTCACGGCCGATGGCGAACCACGATTCGCTCAAGGAAGCCACGATGCTGGATGATCTCCAGGCCAAACCGGCACCGGACTACAACCCGCTCACGATCGAGGACGACTCCAAGTACTTCCAGCACAAGAACCAAGCCGGTGATGCCACGGCGGCGTTCCAGAACCTTCAATTGCAACAGCAGCTTCAGCAGGCGCCTGCGTCGCCGGAAGAGGCACGCGCGCAGTTCCAGGCAACCTGCGAACACGGGCTGACACTGGACCGCGCCTTTGTGGCCCCCAAGACGGCCGCGGACGTTCTGGCTGAGGTCGTGGCCCACGCCGACTCGAGCCACGACGCGACGGCGTCGTCCACGGCGTCACTCAAGAGCGGGGCGATCGCCGCCGACTGCATTCCGAACGATTTCAAAAAGCAAGTGTACGCTCAGTTCCACGATGTCAGCGAACTGCTGCGCCACTTTTTGGCCTTTCAACTCAAGGTCGAGCGAGGCGGCGACGCCGACGCCAAGCACAAGTTCAAGCGCATTTACGACCGCATTGATTCGAAATACGACGAGCTCGCCAAGATCCGCGAGGCACTGCCGCCTCACGAGAAGAACCTGCTCGCGCCGCTGCTCAAGCCGTTTGACGACCAGCTCAATACGGCGATTATCGCCTTCCAGAAATGGCAGCGCATGCAGACGAGTGGCTAGAACTCACGAAACACACACTTTCCGTACGATACAATTGCCTCTCCCATGTTGTCTTCGGCCAGGATGACAAGCTTGTCATGAGTAGCCCTGCATCTTCCTTCTGATTGGTCAAAATGCACATCGTTTGCATCCAGCAGGAGACTTGGAGATCCACCAACATGGTGAGCTCGTCGGAGATGCCGGTCGCGGTGGCGATGGAGCAGCCAGCGCCGCTGCAACCGCGTGCAACTGCTGATGGTGTTAATGGTGGTGGAGACGCACCGCCGCAGTACGCGTTGGTGCCGTTCTCGTTCCGCAATCCGTTCCACGACGCGCTGCGCGACGCCGAGCGCCGGTTCCCCATCGCCGACACGCAGATCCGCATCCGCCAGGGCTGGAAGAATGACGGCAAGGGTGGCACGGCCCTCGGCTTTGGTGCGTCCGTGTACGATGCGGCTATTGCGCTGTCGCTGTACCTCGATTCGCATCGTGATGCGGTGCTCCACAAGCGCGTGATTGAGCTGGGCTGTGGTCCCGGGCTCGTGGGCATTGTCGCCGGCCACCTCCACGCGCGCAGCGTCGTGGTCACGGACGGCGATCCAGCGTCCGTAGCACTCACGGCTGCAAACATCCAACTCAACCAACTCGACGAGACGCAGTGCCGCGCCGACAAGTACTTGTGGGGCGATCCCACGGCCCGCGCGGTCGTCGACGCGGCCCCGTACGACGTGATCCTGGGCGCCGACATCATAGCGTGCCCCTACGCTGGTGCCTTCACGGCACTACTCGAGGCGTTTCTCCAACTGAGCGACACGCGCACCGAGCTGCTACTCGCGTACAAGCAGCGCCACGGCTCGGAACAGGCGTTCTTTGAGCAGTTTGAGAAGCAGTTTACGGTGGAGCGCGTGCCCGACGATCACTTGCACGCCGACTTTCAGCAAAGCGACATCGTGCTTTTCCGCGCGCGGCGTCGAGCAGCGGCATAATCTAATACAACGTATGCACTTTCTATTAGAGCATCTCCAATGGTGGACGCCACAAAACCCATTTGCGATACTCCGAGGCTAGATGCGGTTGTTCACTTCAAGTATGGTGAGCTGTACTTCTATGGTTGTGGCCATCGCTCAGTCGCGAACGAGCGAGGCAACGACGGCTTTGTTAAAGTCGGTCGGGTTGTCGAGAAACACTTGGTGGCCCGAGTACGGGATGAGGTGCAGATCGGCGTGCTTGCCGGCGGAGCGCAGTTTCTCCACGACCTTGAGCCCTTGGCGGTAGTCCATCCAGTCGGACTCGCCGCCGTAGATAAAGGTGACGGGCATCTTCATGTTGTCCGGAACGAGCACGTCGATGAGCGGACGCCGCGCGTACGCCATGGGCGCCAAGTGGGTCGACATGACGCGTTCGCTCGACGCCTTGAGTGCCCAGTTGTGGTAGATGTATTCGCCCAGGAGCTGCACGTCGAGCGAGCCGTTCCTCAACGCGCTCGAGGCTGGCATGAAAGAGATGCGGCGCTGCAATGCGTTCTGCACGAGCTGTGGGCCATAAGGACCGGCGATCCGCGTGATCGTCATGGGCGTCACGCCCTTTTCCCACGCGTTTAGCACAAGCCGTCGCAACCACGATCGCTGGCGTGCGACCTGCTGCGCATTGGCTTCGGTAGGGGGCGGCGGTGGGTGGCCCACACCAGCGGGCGACGCCAGTACTAAATGCTGTGGGGAAAGCACATGATTGGGATTAGAGACAACGCGTGAGAGGCACCGATGAACCGCCACGTACGTTGACTCGCTGTGGGTGCTGGATCGCGTACGAGGACGCGAAAATGGCCTGTAGGATAAAACAAAAAGAGCTCGATTAGTCTCTCACGTTGCATCCACAAGTATTGAAACTCCAAAAGGCACGCATGTACCCCCATGGAGTGAGCGCAGAGATTGAAGCTGTCCAGTTGCATTTCCTTGCGCCACGTCTCAAACGCATTGAGCACGAATTCATTCGCGCTGTCAAACTACAGCACCAAATACAAGCCATTAGAAATGCTGGTTATGGCACTCGTGTCCACACACGACTGCATGTACGTCATTGTAGGGAAAATCGGGGCGGTCCGAGCGGCCGGCGCCAATCCACTCGACAGCGTACTGCGATAACAAAAGCAAGTCAGAACGCTCGGTCCCCTCCTCCATTCGTACACGCCATAACAACGAACCACATTGAAATGCTTGGCCAGAGACTCGAGGTTGGTCGCCCACGCAGCGTTTCCGCCGGCGAATCCGTGGATCAGCACGAGGTCCTTGGCCTCGCCACTGGCGCGGCGCTGCTCGTCTGTACATGGCACCACGACCGTACCGAGGCTCGCGACCTTGGTCATCTCAAAGGGCACACGCACGGCGTGCTCCAGAATCTGGCGCTCGACCTGCTCGAGCTTGGCGTAGCTGGCGGAGACCCAGTCCCAGTACCGGCCGCGCGTCGCCCAGCCTGCCAGCAACATGACACCTGGCAGTCGTTGGCGATCGTTCCTTCAGTCCCCCATACAGCGATGCTATACACAATGCGTGGAGACTGCAGCGCACCTGTCGTAGCCACGAGCGGACGCAGCATCTTCGCCATGGAGGAGCGGTCGCGCCGAGGGACGTGCTTGTGGAATGTGAGCTGCTGGCGAACTCGAAGCTGTTCAAAAATATTCTGATTGGCCTCTTCGTCTTGTGCGTGAACGGGTCAGAATGATGGTCCACGTATGTACTCCTTTTGTGAGTGGAAAGACCATCACTCTTCCTAGTGATTACGTGTACGGTTGTCGAAAATGTATCATTTCCGACATTTCGGACAGAGATGGCACTATCGCGAGGGTATCCGACGGAATGACTGCCAAAATGGACGGAATGTCGGTCGCTGAAGGCGCCATCCATATCAGCAGCTCATGTGTATCAGAAGCGCAGGCCCGGGCCAAGATGCGCTTTGGGAACTGATCAACACTCCTCTCGTCCCACGATTCATGGAACGAAGTGGCACCTGCATGGTGAAGCCTTCCTTCAACCAGGGGGATGATGTGCGACCACGGCACGTGTCGCTCTGCGCCTCGGTCTCTCAGCGTCTCTTAGCATTTCACGGCTGCCGTCCACATTCTGCAATTCACCAGCGTCCAGACAAGCCCCTCTTCTCCCCCTCCGCCACCATGACCCAACTCGCTGGTCTCCCCGAGCCCATCCCGCTCAAGGTGCTCTTCGGCAGCGCCGACCAGCGCCTGCCGCGCATCTCGCCCGACGGGAAGTACTATGCGTACTTGGCCGACGACGCCAAGGGCGTGACCAACGTCTTTGTCAAGCCCGTGCAGTTCGACACGGCGGGCGAGACGCCCGTGCTCGTGGACGCCCCGGCGCAGCAGATCACGACCGAGAGCCACCGCCCGCTGCGCTTCTTCATGTGGACCAAGTCGACGACGCGCCGCCGCATCCTGTACGTGCAGGACACGGGCGGCGACGAGAACTTCCACTTGCACGTGGTCGACTTTGAACTGGACGACGCCACGCACGCGGCGCGCGAGATTCGCGTGCGCGACGTGACGCCGTTTGGCCCCGTCACGGTCATGCCGCATGCGATCTTCCTCAGCAGCGCGCTCCCCGACAGCGCCGTCATCTCGCTCAACAAGCGCGACGCGCGCTTCTTCGACGCGCACGCGCTGGACCTGAATACGGGCGAGATGACGCTCGTGCTGGAGAATCCGGGCGACGTGTCGGAGTGGCTCGTGGACGACGCGCTGCGGGTCGTCGGCGCCGTCGCGATGGACGCGGGCGACGGCAGCACGATGCTGCGCGTGCCGTCGACCGAGTCGGCCGAGTGGAAGACCTTGGCGCGGTGGCCCCACGGCGAGACGGCCGACGTCAGGTCGGTCAGCAAAGGCGGCACGAGTGTCTCCGTCAAGACGAGCCTGCTCCACACGGGAGACGCTACTGCCGCTGCTGGAGAGACCAACACGAGTCGGCTCGTCCTGCTCTCGCTCGCCGACGGCACGGAGCTCCAGGTGATCGCGCACGACCCCACGTGCGACGTGGGCTCGGTCGTGGTCGACGACGTGACGCGCACAGTCAGCTACGTCGTGTTCAACTACACCAAGCCGCGGCTCGAGATCGTGGACGCGTCGATCCGCGACGACCTCGAGCACTTGGTGACGCTCGCCCAGGGCGAATTCACGCTGGTGAGCGCGAGCCAGGACAACGGCACGTGGCTCTTTGCCGACGGCCCCGACAACGCGTCGCTCAAGTACTACATCTACGACCGCGCCACGAAGCGCCACGCGCTGCTCTTTGACTCGCGGCCGGAACTGGCCAAGTACACGCTCGTGGCCATGGAGCCGCGCGTGATCAAGACGTCGGACGGCGAGGACATGGTCGTGTACCTGAGCTTGCCCCACGGGATCCCGCACGAAAAACTGCCGTTTGTGCTCAATGTCCACGGCGGACCCTGGGGCCGCGACGTGTGGGGGTACGACGCCGAGCACCAGCACTTTGCCAACCGCGGGTACGGCTGCCTCTCTGTCAACTTCCGCGCCTCGAGCGGCTACGGCAAGCACTGGATGAACTTGGGCGATCGCCAGTGGGGCGCCACGATGCAGCAGGATCTCACGGACGCGGTCGAGTACGTCATCAAGCAGGGCCTGGCCGACCCGGACCGCATCGCGATCTACGGCGGCAGTTACGGCGGCTACGCCGTGCTCGCTGGACTGGCGTTCACGCCTGAGCTGTACGCGTGCGGCGTCGACATCGTGGGGCCGTCCCACGTCAAGACGCTCTTCGAGTCGATCCCGCCGTACTGGGCGACCATGAAAAAGACGCTCGTGCTGCGGGTCGGAGACGTCGAGGCCGACGACGAGTTGAACCGCAAGATCTCGCCGTTCTACCACGCCGACAAGATCACCAAGCCGCTGCTGATCGCGCAGGGCGCCAACGATCCGCGCGTCAAGCAGGCCGAGTCCGACCAGATTGCCAAGAAGCTCTTTGAGAACAAGCACGAAGTCCAGTACGTGCTGTACACGGACGAAGGCCACGGCTTTGCGCGGCCGGCCAACCGCTTGGATTTCGTCTGGCGCGCCGAGCAGTTCTTGGCGGCGCACTTGGGCGGACGCACCATGCCCAAGGATGAAGAACTGGTGGCCGGGAACTCGGCCGTCGACATTGATGCAGCGACCTTGTAAGGCAGTGGGCCGGCGAGCCTGAGATTCTACCGTTAGGCTACATAGTGCACGAGAACTAAAACCCCCCGCTTGAATGTATCGAGTCTTGTAGTCTCTATCTACTGCTGCTTGCCCTCGAGCGCCTGGTGGAGCATCATGTTGAAGTCGTCGACGTTGTCGGTAAAGACCTGGTGGCCAGCGCCCGGCACGAGCAGCACTTGGACCGGAACACGCGCGTGGCCGTGGAATTTCTTGGCAAACTACATAGAAAATCAACATGCGTATGGTCAGGGGACAGAGCAACACGTGCCTTGGGTGCTGTGTGTACTATATACCTCATACGCGTGACGAGGCTCCATCCAGTCGGGCCCGCCGCCGTACCTGACAGCAGAGTCATGTTATTTCAGCCTCCACCATCTCAAGAAGCAATCCGCGAGAACTCACATGAAGGTGATCGGCACGTGGACAGTCTTGGGCGTCAGCATCTCACAGATGGGCTTCTTTGCGAACACGCCCTGTAATAGAGTGCAAGAGATGATTATCCATCTTGAGGCATGGTAGTCGCGTGTGACGATGACAGCGACGTACCGGATGCAGGTGCGTGTGCATCGCGACTTCACCCGAGGCCTTAAGGGCCCAGTTGTGGTACCAATACTCGCCGACCGTGTCGAGCGGCAATTGGCCGCGACGCATCGCGCTCGTCTCGGGCATGACACCGATGCGCGTGCGCGCGACGAAGCGGATGAGAGCGGGGCCAAACGGACCGGCGTAGCGAGCCACACTCTACAGGGAATAGAGATAGGGTCTCAGCACACGAGATAGATATATCACAACCAGGATTCGTTCCCACCATGGGCGTGAGCTTGAGGCTCCACAGATACCGGAAAACGCGGAGGCCAAATGACACGGGCTTGGGCGGCGGCGGGTGAGAGACGCCCGCAGGTGAGATGAGCACGAGATGCTCAGCACGACCGGGGTAACGCACGGCGTACGAGCTCACAAACATCGCCTACGCATTCGCAGTCAAGTCCGTCAGCGATTCTCCCACAGATACCGACAACGTTGAACGCACCCCAAGCGAGTGGCCAGCGAGGTAGAACTTTTCGAGCTGTCAGGGAACAGGTACAGTAAAAATGAGATTCAATACTCAAGTGGAATCGGATATCGCCCAGGGCTCAATAGAAGGTGACCAACCTTGAGTGCCTTGCGCCACTTCTCGATCCCATCGACGAAAATCTTGTCAGCGTCCGCGTGCTGAAAGTAAGATGATCACAAATGCGATTAAGATTCGCTTCTACAAAGACCGGAGAGGGGAGGCGCTTCGTACCTCGTACGACGTGAAGTCGGGACGGTCTGAGCGGCCCTTGCCGATCCATTCAATCGCGTACTGCACGCAAGCCACGTCATATCAGACACAGCAAATAGATGCCATGGTGTGGCGTAGATATAACGTACCACGTCGTAATACTGGGCGAGAAACTCGAGGTTCTGGATTCGACAGCAATGAACACGATTAGCCGCAGGGACCGACTCCCGGTAGCTAGAGGATATGAACGTACGCATGCCCAGAGCGCATTACCCGCCGCATAGCCATGGACCAGCACGAGTGTCTTCTTGGTCCTCGAAGTCACCGTCTTGGACGTGCAGGGTACGTACACAGTGCCGAGACCGGCGACCTTGAGCAGCTCAAACTTGCACGACAGGTTCTTCTCCAGCAGCTCGCGTTCGATACGCTCGAGTTCTGCGTACCGCGCGGGTACCCAGAACTTGGCGTGGGCCAACGCAACCACAATAGGGACGGCAAAGTAGACGGAAAAGAAGAGATCTACACAAGACACCGACACCCGCAGAGCCATACGATGAGCTTACCACCTTTGCCATTGCGTCTCGTTCTCCCCAGCACGTACAGATCGACAGTCCGGTCACGAGTTCCCAGTGTTTCCACTTGGAGATGGGCACCCACATCGCAAAAAGCAGGAAGAATGGAGCGACAAACTCCGAGAGAAGTCCCATGGCGCCTTCCGTTTCGTTGGATGGACGATCAAAGACGAACTGGAGCAGGGCGTGGAACTTGAACTGGGCGTAGATCAGCGCGCCGAGCACCGCACCCAGCGCCGCGACCAGCGACGTGTACGTTCCCGGCGAGTTCTCCGCCTCGTGAATCACGACTTTATGGCGGATCTCGACATGCACAACCTCTGCAACAATCGCAAGCGCGAGCGCCACGAGCAGCGCGATGCCGCGATGCGAGAGCCGCTCGCCTGAAACCGAGAGAAGCGAACCGACGAGACCGTAGAGAACCCAGAACGGCGTGAGCGCGGCGAGAAACAAGACCACAAGGAGTGCTTTCACGGGCGACACGCGCGGCGGGCGCGGGGGCGAAGCAGCGGCCGCGGTCGCCGGTGCTGGAGCTCCTGCCATGGCAATTTGCGGTCTGATCTGAATGATACCGTGGTCCTGCCAGGAGACCATCACTCCGCACCTGTTGATCCCGTACGAGCTTGCGTCATCATCTCTTTGGTGTGGTGTACTTGAAGTAGTCAAGTGTAGCCATGTCCAAAATTGGCGGAGGGACACAAAGGGCTGGAAGGGGACGCGAGCAGAGACATGGCTGCGAGGACCGATGCGGCGCTTCCGATGGAGTGCACCGGCAGCTTCAAGGCACTGCGCAAGCATGTCAAGAACGCGAAGGACTTGGGGGCTGAGACGACTGCCTCACCGCTGCTGCAGCTCGCGTCGCGGTCTGAGCGAGAGCAGGTGGAGCGGTTGCTTGGTTTCCAATAACACAAAATTGCATAAGCTCACCAATCCGATGCAGGAATGGGACGGAAGTAAAGAACTGCAACCGCTCGATTGCCATTCTGAAGGTGCGCACTTTGTCTTCTGCGGAGCACCTTAACGGGCAGTGCTGACCAGGTTGTACCCATCATGCTTGGTCATAGTTCGTGACAACCAAGAGCGAATTAGCCAGGAAGAGCGACATCTCAATATGATACGGGTGAGCTTCAAGCAACTGAGATGACTTTTCCGGGGCGTTCTGACTTTGGGCATGCCATACAGTTATTGTTGGTCAAGGAACAGCGTGAGATCAAGGTGTATACGCAGTTTCCACCTCCTCCCCCTGTGCACTCAGCTGTCTAACACATCCCGCTAACATATCCCTTTAACCACAGACGCGCGAGCGCAGTGTCAAAGCCATGGAAATTGCTCTTCAAGAGGCAATGGATAGAACGGCGGATAAAGAGAAGAGCCTGGACAGTCGGATCCAAGACATCACCCTTCTTGAACAGCGCCTGCACGATGCGCTGGCAAAGAGCTCATCCACAAGACGAGACCCTCAACCAGATGTCGCTCTGGCAAATCAAAGTGATCCTGCCCTTGAAGAAACAAAGCAACAGCTAGAAGAACGTGAGGCACTGCTTGCGCTGCGTGAACAGGTGAGACTGCTGCCCTGAGAACCTGGGCTTGATCATGACTGAGCTTGTTTTGGCCATGCAGGAAGTCGCACTGGCCCGTGATAGGATAGCAGACCGTGAGCGACACGTACGTCTTTATACTAAACCGTCACCATGTAGACTGCGGAGGTTTGTCCTCGCTAACATTGCCCGTTTCTGTTCTGTAGCTATCTACAAAGGAGCGCGTGCTCGGGGAGAAATCAACCGAACTGAATCACTTGCAGATTGGAATCGAAAAGAAGGATGCTCATCGCGCCACTCTCGCAGATATACGAGTGGCCGAGTTCAAGCAAGATCTGCAACGGGTAATTGGAATAACCGTGGTGGGTTGTGGCAATGGGAAACGCGTAGCTAACGTGCGGCTTGAGTTGTAGCAACACGAAACACAGGAAGAAGAGCTCAAAACACGCTTCCAGCAACAGCTCGCGTGTTTAACGGCAGAGTTTGAAGCTAAGCGAGCCCAACTCGAGAGGAATGTCGAAGTTGCGACTGCAGTGGTGCGACATGAGCCAATCTCGTGCATTCTCCATTCATGACACTCATCAACTATGCTCCACAGGCCCAAGAACAATGCTATCAGCTTGCTCAGCGTGAGTGCACGCTTCAGCAAGCCGAGATTGCCCTCCTCTCTTCACAAACAATGCTCAATAATCAGCACGAAAATCTACTGGTTGCTCAAGAAACTGTGACAATGGCAGGTGAAGATGCGGCCAGTCGCATCTTCGATCTGGAAGCTCAAAGAAAAAAGCTCACGGAAAGTATAGAAGATACTCAAGCGACGAAATGCCGCTATGAGGAAGCAGAGACCAGACTCCAGCAACGTGTACGAACATGCACAGCATCTGTTCCGCTCGTCGCTGTTACGACTGATAACGTTCACTTGCAGGAACAAAGATTGGCATGCTTCGCGGCGGAAGTCGAGGCGCAGTCCCAGTTCAATGCTGTCCAGCGGCACAAGCTCCTGGACGACCGTGCTGCGCTCGACACACACACGATGACAACATCAACAGCCTCACCTCCATCGTTCATGCAAGCTTCTGAAGCGACCACCCAACCAAGTCTTGATATGACAAAACCGCTACGACCTCGCAGTTTCAGTCTGTTCCGAACCAAACCCACCACTCGATCGTCTAGAGAGTCGTAATCAATTACACCGCATTCGCAGTTCGCGCAAGACGCAGATGTTGTGCCGTGATGAGAGATTATCCAACTCGAACGAGATACTTCTGTACTGTTCACTGTAGTTGCACGAGGGGGCGAGAAACTTGCCTAAATGAGATATGGCGTTTCGCAGTCAAACTGAACTTTGCACTGACTTCCCACCTCTATTTGGAGTTGACATTCATGAACAGTTTGTACATATTGGCATGTCAAGGAGACACGAATCTCCAACATCATTAGTATTGAATCTGGCGAATCTCATAAAACAGGTTTATCACACTCGGATGCGGGGAGGACGTCACTGCCAGACGCCGACGAACCAACGCACGACTTTCATGTGCTCACTCTTGAGGGCCACGTTGCTCGTATTCTCTCCTCCACGGACTCCACCGTGGACAGACTAATAGTACGCCATTCTGCGCTGGCGAGCTCACGTTCGTGTGAAGTTTGGTGCCCTGCGAAAACAACTCAAGAGCGTGTCCGGGTCCCGCGACGTCAAAGACACAACCGCTTGCTGTTGCTTGTCCAGAGCCGCACGGAGGTCAAGCCTCCTCTACCGATCACACGCACGATCTGAATCTCGTCGTACGCGATGCGGTAGGTGATCATCCTCTCGTTGTCGCAAAAAATCGTTGCTGAGGTACTCGTGTTGGCCACATTTTGGTACGCCGGACGATCCCCCTGTCGGTGGTGTCGCGACTGACGAACCCTGCGCGTCTACTGTCGGTATGTGGGATGCGACCACCTCCATCTCCAGTGGACAATATCTAAAATTATCTGCAACTCGGGCATTCCTGGTATCCTTGAAGCCTGTAGCTTGTCAAGGCAAACGAGTCGCTTCCCATCAAGTTGTTTGAACCACTCCTAAGATCGAATGCAGACCACCGCGAGCACCTTCAAAGAGAATACTTGCGAGACTGGCGCAGTGCGTAGAAGACCTCCATGGCACTCGG
>JAADXL010000540.1:0-23207 GCA_023337755.1 Pythium aristosporum | reverse complement strand
CCCCCCCCCCCCCCCCCCCCCCCCCCCCCCCCCCCCCCCCCCCCCCCCCCCCCCCCCCCCCCCCCCCCCCTCGGTGAAAGTCCATTTCGGCCTCTGCCTTCGCCATCGCCGTCATGAGCCGCCGCGTCGCCACGTCCGCCGCCAGCCGCAAGCGCACGCGGGAGGCGCCGCCACCGTCCGCTTCTTCTGCTGCCGCCGACGCCACGCCAACGCGCTCGGCGTTTACGCACTTCTCGAGCTTCAAGCGCGGCGAGCTCACGGCCCAGCACCCGTCGTGGCCGGCGCCGCGCGTGGTCGCGGAGCTCACGCGCCAGTGGAAGGCCATGGACGGCGCCGAGCAGCGGCCCTTCCTAGAGCTTGCCGAGTTTGACAAGGCGCGCTTCGTGCAGGAGCAATTCGCGCGCGCCGACGCCAAGCTCAAGCGCGAGCCGCTGCCCAGCAAGCGCTTCAAGCCGGGGAACGAACCGCGGCAGCCAGACACGCCCTACATTTGTTTCTGGAAGTACGAGCGGCCCGTGGTCGTGGCCGAGTACCCACACATGGCGGCGCCCAACGTCTCGCGCGAGGTCGGCCTGCGCTGGAAGGCGCTGTCCGAGCACGAGCGACGGGTGCGTAGTGCCTGCGCGAGATGCCATCAGGCAGACACAATGCTAATGACTGGATCTTGTAGGAGTGGAACGACCTCGCGGCGCGCGACCGCCAGAGGTACGAGGACGAGATGGCTGTGTATCGCCAGCAGACAAAGGCCCAGCGGTCCACCACTGCGGCACCGGCGGCCGACGCCGCGTCGTCCGCGCCCGCTCAGCCCAAGACGGCGTTCCAGTGCTTTCTGGTCCACAACCGCGAAAGCCTCGCTCTGCTCAGCATGACACCCGACGAGTTTCGTCGCGAGATGGGCGACTTGTGGACCCGCATGGGCGACGACGAGAAGCAGACGTGGCACGACATGGCCGCGCAGGACCAGTGGCGGTACGAGGCGGAGATGGCGGCGCTGCCGTCGCGGCCGGCTGTTGACTTGAAGCAACGCCTGGAAGACCTCAAGGCCGCCGCGAAACGCATGCAGAATGCGCCGAGTCTCCCGCAGACGGCCTACGCGTTCTACGCTGTTGTCAAGCGGCGAGAGCTGCAGCAAGAGAGACCGGCGATCAAGGCCAGTGACGTGACAAGAGAGGTGAGCAAATTGTGGCGCAAAATGAACGCGCTGGAGCGGCTGCCGTTTATCGGTGACGAGCAGCGTGACGTTGAGCGGTTTGTGCGAGAGATGGACGAGCGGCTGGCGCTGGACGGCGGCGTCGACATGGAGCTCCTCACAGCAGGCCTGGAAGGCATTCCCACGCCGCGTGAAGCACCA
Organism: Pythium aristosporum; assembly: GCA_023337755.1. Taxonomy (NCBI): domain Eukaryota; phylum Oomycota; class Peronosporomycetes; order Pythiales; family Pythiaceae; genus Pythium; species Pythium aristosporum. The sequence goes on along the minus strand of JAADXL010000540.1, from coordinate 21,856 downwards.
CAGGAGACACTGCCTCCTCCTCGTCCGTGCCGCCGCGCCAAGTCGTCGCTCCCAAAAAAGCCCATGACGGCGTACAACATGATGTATCTCGCCAAGCGCCAAGAGCTCATGCAGACGTACGAGCTGTCGCAGAACGAATGCTCTGCCTTGTGTGGCCGTATGTGGCGGCAAATGGCCGACGCCGAGCGACAGCAGTACTACCGCCTGGCTGCGCAGGACAAGGAGAGATACCAGAGCGAGATGGAGAAGTACCGCCGGGCCAAGGACAAGAGCAGCAGCGGTGGGGCAGAGACTGTGACCCGAACCAGCAACAAGGCAAACATGGCACCAGGAGACTCCTTCCAGTCGCAGCAAGAAGCCGTGCTGGACGTGGACAATGCTGTGTGGATGAGCCACCCACTGGACGCACAGTTCACCTTCGACGCGAGCGCAACGCGTGGCTTTCGGTACTACGTTGAATCGAAGCGCAGCGAGCGCGAGCGATGGACCATGGACATGTGGGTGGACGACTGGGAGTCGCTCGCGGCACCACACCGGCAGCTTTGGGAAGAACTCGCTTTCGATGGCGGCGACCAAACTCCAGAGCCGCTCCCACGTCAGCAGTATCCTCACGAACCGCACTGTTCCCAGCGCAGCGCCATGGGCGACTTGGATCTGCTCTATGGGCTCGCATCGGCCCCGTCGTTTGGTTGAATCTTTCGGATTTCGCCGGTCCCACTTGCTCGTCTCTCTGCCTGAGATCCCAAGAGACTCAGCGAGTTGAAATCAAGTGAAAAGAGAGAAAAAAAGTTCTTCAAGTATCCAGCATAAAATACCGAGATTATCTCCAGCATCCGGACCGCGGCTGTGAGTCTCTCGTGCCTTGCGATCTTCGCTGAAACGCCGGATCGAAGTGGATGCGGTTCGTGCGAGACAGTGCAAAAGGTTCTTCCCCGCCTGCGACGAGGAGACTCCATGAAAGCGACCCAAGAATAGGCGGAGGAGACCGGAGGGTCCCGTCAGTCGCGGATCTGCGAGCGAGAAAAGAACGCTGCATGCACGCCGCAAAGGGGAAGGGTCCCGGATCCAAGGGATAGTGTAACCGACTCGGGTATTCGCGTCGCCCAACGGCGTGAGTGAAGGCGGTGAGAGAGGGTCCCCTGTCGGAGTCGATGGATATCCAAAGGCCGTAACTGCTCGTAAGATCCGGGCGCCTGCTTATGGGATCGCGAGTGTAACTAACGACGACGCTGGCGATCCACGTTGAAGACAAGAGAAGAGAAGAGAGAGAGAGAGAGAGAGAAGGAGGGAAGAGGATATCTTACGATCATTCCTCAAGTTGGTGCGGGGCGGAAAAAAGGGAAAAAATAAACATCCGCCAACGCACATATCCTCCCGACGCGAGACCCAACGGATCCAACGCCCGTTCCGATTGTGTGGAGAAAAGAGACCTCGATTGCCACCCAGTCCGCCATATCGGATCCTTCCCTTCCCGCGTATCCGATCCATCCATCTTTCCACCCACCCACCCACACCATCATGGCCATGGAGACCTCGGCCGTCGAGCACGCGATGCCGCCACCGCCGACGTCACCTGCTCGCGTCATGCCGGCCTCGCCCATTGCCGTGCCTCGCCTGCCAGACCACGTGGTCGAGAGTGATGCGGCGTCGTCGCCGGCACTCACGGTCTCCGGAACTGAGCTCGCGCCGCCGTCCGTCTCGCCACTCGCATCATCTCACCACGTTGTGAATGGCGACTATTCGACCGCAGGGCTGATGCCCGCGGCGGTCAAGACCAAGGCGGCCGTGACTACCAAGTCGCAGGCCGGCATGAACGGCGGTCGCTGGACCGAGCAGGAACATCAGAGCTTTCTCGCGGGGTTGCGGCTCTACGGCCGCGAGTGGAAAAAGGTCGCATCCAAGATCAAGACCCGCACGTCGGCGCAGATCCGAAGCCACGCGCAAAAATACTTTGCCAAGCTCGCTCGAGACGACGAGACCCGCAAGCTCGGCAATGGCACGCTGAGCGGCGGGCTGCCACCCCACCCAGACGGCGGCGCCTCCTCTCTCCTCTACGGATACATGAGTGACGACGGGTCGTCGTCGACGACTGCTGGCAATCTGAGTGGCGACGACGCCGCCGACGACACGGACTCGAACGCATCGCAGCAGCAGCACACGGCAGCCCCAGTCGCGCCGCCACCTCCACCCATGCCATTGCTGGCCACGCCGTCTCACCGGACAATCCTTCCGGTGCATCCTTTCCCGTCGCCCACGCCAGCAGGTCTCTCGATCCACTCTCTTTTCCACCCACGCGGTGGAGTGCCTCTGGTGGTCCCCACGACCAAGAAACGATCGCGTCCATCGGCGGGCCACGACCTCTCGTCCACTCCTCGTCCTCGCCCGCCTCCTCCGACTGCTTCGCACACGTTCCAGCAGCACAAGGAGGAGCAAGTAGGCGTGCCAGGCCATCGCTACCTACCGTCTCCTGAAGAACTCGTCGAGACGGTCTCTCCCATCGTGCGTCAACGGGTCTCGAGCCTGATCGAGGCCGAGATCTCGGCGCTGCAAGTACTCTCGTGCATTACCTTTCTCCAGCACCACAACCAGCACAGCGGCGACCTCAAAGTGCAGCTGCAACCGACACCGTCGCCTCCCTCTTCTTCGGCCTCATCGAGCGCGACCGTGTTTCCGGCCTCGAGCCTCGCGATGTTTGTGGCGACCGAGCGCTCGCCGTCCATCTTCTAGTAAGTGTCGTTGGCAGCACTTCCCCCCTTCCCATGCCTCCTGTATACTGTTTCGCCTCCCCCACTCCCCACACGGCCCAGCGCCTCTGTATACTAATGCAACTCAATCCCAACACACTGGTCCTTCATTGCGTCTCTTTCTCCTGGGCTGAAGAGTTCTGGGACGCCAGAAACAGATCCAAAATGTGGGCCGCGGCCGACCGTGGACTCAAAAACCCAAGCACCAGATCCTGCTGCATGCGCTCGGCTTTGTCCCGCACGCTGCGGTCCCGCGACACGGCCTTCATGAGCTGCTCGTTGAGCTGGTTCCACAGCCATTTGGTCGACTGGTAGTTGCGCTTCTCAACGATCTTCCCTCGCGCGCCCATGGTCGTGCGGTACTCTTCCACCACTTCCCACACCTTGTCCACGCCCGTCTTCTCCATGGCCGAGCACAGCTTGACCTTGGGCTCCCAGTCGGGATCTTTCCGCCGCATGAGCTGGAACGCGTGCATGACGTCAACCGCAGCGTGCTTGGCGGCACTAATGAAGGACGCATTTGCCGTTAGTTCAGGTCATGCAGGATAGCTCCGCTCAACACGTACCTCTTCAGGTCGCCATCGGCCTTATTGACCACGACCATGTCGGCAATCTCCATGATGCCCTTCTTGGAGCCCTGGAGCTCGTCGCCGCCGGCCGGCGGGAGCAGCAGCATGACCATGTCGACCGTGTCGTCAATCACAATCTCCGACTGGCCCACGCCCACGCTCTCCACCAAGATAATATCGTACCCGGCGGCCTCGCACAGCAGCACAATGTCGTTCGTGTGCTGCGCGACGCCCCCGAGCGTCCCGCGCGACGGCGACGGCCGCACGAACGCGTGCGGGTCATTCGACAAGTGGGTCATGCGCGTCTTGTCGCCCAGGATCGACCCGCCCGTTCGCGAAGAGGACGGATCGATCGCCAGCACGGCGACCTTGTGGCCCTTGGCAGTGAGCGAGAGCCCGAGCGCCTCGATAAAGGTCGACTTGCCGGCGCCCGGAGGACCCGAGATGCCCAGCCGAAAGGACGTGAGCCCCGGCACGACGGCCTGGCGGTGGCTCACGCCGCGCCGCTTCTTGAGCACGGCGTCCAGCATGAGCTCGGCCTGCGCCTCGTCGCTCTTGAGCGACGACTCGGCTGCGCATGGTTGATCAGTATGGGGTCTCTGTAGAAGCCAACAAGGAGTAATGAACGCACCGAGGGTGATGGCGCGACTGAGCGCCGTGCGGTTGCCGCCGATCACGCCGTCCACGAGCCGCTTGGTCGCAGGGCGCATGGCGGGCTCCGTAGAAGCTGACGCAGACGAGACATCCGTCGATAGCGCCGCTGTGTGCGAGGCGCGCAGAGCAGACGCGCGCAGGCCGCGGCGCGCGAGCGGCAGCATTCTCGTCCCCTAGCTTCCGTATCCTCTCGTCTCCACGGGGGTACATCTCCGGCTAAGTACGATCTCAACTTGAATCTGCGGGCTGCCGGATGCGTCCGGATAAATTCCGTGGATGGTACACAGTATACGCGTATTACCAACGAGTTGCCAACAAGTGAGTCACGGATCTCGGCTACACTTGTTGGATGTTGGACGGCCAGCATTCACTCTCGTGGGCTTTTCTGTCCATTTTGTCCCACGCTGGTGGAGCCATTTTTTTTTCTTATTTTTCTTTTCTCTTTTCTTTTCTGCGAACGAACTTTCTGTGCGAGGCTCCCCCCATCCAGCCACCTGCTCTCTCTGAGCAGAGCATGTTTCCGGAATCTTTGGCTCGGTCCCGTATTGAAGAGCTTAAACAAGGTCCCAATACGGGACGGGAGTCAGGCCGGTCCCGAATTAGCGTGGGTCCCCCACAGCAGTTCCCTCTTGTGGGGCGAAGCGGTACACCCACATACAGACACCGTACTCACAAGAGAAGCGGCCGCCCCATCGCGACGCCGCCGCCACACGCCACTCTCTCTCTCTCTCGTACTACACTCACCAGCACACGTCCACCGCACAATGGGCCAGGGATCGTCCCGCAGCGGCATGCCCGGCGGCGACTTTTACGTCGGCCCCATCTACGCCACGAGTCTGAGCCACGACCGGCAGACCGAGGTCCGCGTGGGCGGGCTGGACGCCGACGGCACGCCCATCGACGACGCGCAGATCGGCCCGCGCGGCAAGCTGCCGTTCCTCGACGGCGGCGCGCGCAAGCACGACTTTTTCAAGCGGCTCGGGCTCGTCGTCAAGACCCGCGGCAGCCGGTTAATGCAGAACGCCGAGGTCGTGATCACGGACTACTACCGCGTCGACGCCAAGCGGTTCGTGCCGCGCGACCGCGTGCAGGGACCGAACCCCACGAGCTGGAGCGGCGTCAAGGGCCCCGCCGAGGCCAGCGGCGGGCTCCGCGTCGGCGACACGCTCTACGCCATCAACCACCGACTCGTGGTGAACAAATCCAAGGGCCAGATCCTGCGGCAAGTGCAGGCGCTGTTGGAAAAGAACGACAGCTCGCCCGTCGTGCTCACGTGGAAACACACGGAAGACGTGAACGCGACGCCGTGGGAACTCGAGATTTGCCTGCCGCCGCCCGAGGGCGAGTACGTGCAGCTCGAGAACGAGTGGGGCCCCGCGCGACCGACCAAGATCTCGTCCGTGTCCATCTAACTCACACATCCTCTTTAAAATGGGACTCGACCACCTCTCCTTTCTTCCTCTCCTCCCTCGGCTCGACCTCGATCGAGACTGTACACTATCAACTCCACTCCCGCCCGCCTCACGGTGTCCTGTGGATTCCGCCGCTGGGAGTCGCTATCCCCCCCTCTCATCTCCATCAGCATCGCGTCGTCTCTTCCGCTGGAAGAAGAGCGTACGCTGGGGGGAGGAATACATGAAAGGCACCCGACCGGCACCGGGGTTTTCCTCACTGTACCATTAGTATTCTCTCCACGACGTCGTCCCCACTGGGTTTCTCCTACCCCCCTCGTCCTAAAATACATACGCATTTCATAACACCGTCAGCCGTGCTGAAAGGATCACTTCCTCAAGGGGTGCCATTCCTACTACTACTTCAAGTCTCACTTAATATTTTTATTAGTCGACAACAATACGTAGTAGTAGAATCGCCGCGCGCGCCACGGTTCGTTCTATTCATCAATGACGAGCATATTTTTTAACTTCTCAAACGTGCCGAACGTGATGCCGACCATGGGCACGACCTTCATGAGCTCGGGCGCGAGCCCGCGGTAGAAGCCGCGCAGGCCCTGCGTCGCGTACAGCTCGGCGGCGATCGCGAGCGGCGTCGGCGGCAGATTGTGCGCGTGGATGGCCGAGATCTGCAGGCGGCGCCGCACGACGTCGACGGGAAACGTCACGAGCGACGACGCGATGCCCGAGAGCCCGCCGCACAGCAGCGTGTCCATGGCCTTGAGATTTCCGGCCTCGTCGTCGTCGTCGTCCACGGCGACCTGGTTCCGGCGGAAGACCTTCATGCGGGCCTTGAAGCCTTCGTAGAGCGTGAAGTTGATGGCGAGGTTGGGCACCGTGACCATGAGCGTGGCGCCGAGGCCGCGGTAGAGACCGAAGAAGCCTTCCTCGGCGCGGATGCGCTGCGCCGCATGGACAATGCCGTGGTACCGGATGTCCGAGTTGAGCTGCGTGGCCAGCCGCGTGCGGATGAGATCGATCGGGTAGCACGCGAGCGTCGCGACAGCGCCGGCCAGAGCGCCCGAGGCAAACATCGTGGTCCACGAGTTCTCCGTGAACTGCGGGTGCTGCTGCGCGATGAGCGTCGTCTTGACCATCTCGAACGTGAAGAAGTTGACCGCCGAGTACGGGAACCGGTGGAGCACGCTCGCGCCGTTGCCCTTCCACAGCGACAGAAAGCCCTCGTTACGCACGACCTTGGTGAACGCGCCCAGGAGGCTCGACGAGAACTTGTCCGTGTGGCGCGTCGAGACCATGGAGTGCACCTGGAAGAGGATCGTGAGCCGGCTCAGCGGCGCCGTCACGGTCTTGCCCGCGCTGCCGGCGATGCCGCCGGCCAGCAGCACGCTCGAGTGCTTGAGGAACTGCTTCTTCGTGTCCGACTGGATGAGCTGCACGTCGACGTCGTCCGTCTCGAGCGCGACGTCGGCCACGTCGCCCAGACTCACGGCGCCCGTCGTGTGGCGCCGCAACGCGACCCGCCGCGCTGGCGCGTCCGCCGCCGGGGGCGTCCTCTCGTCCGTCATCGCCCTTGCTGCGTTGTGGTGGTGGACTCGGCTCGTCCCCACGATACGAGGAGACCAAGGTCCTCTCGAGACCACTGGGCGGATCCGCCCATAGTGACATCCGACCAGGTCACTATCCGAAGGGAGCAACTTTCCGGCAACATTCCAGAAGTGACGTGGACTACACCACAGTAACCCAACAGTGGCCCCTTCAGTTTTCGGAGCGCGGGGGTCACAACAGCCATCGCATCAAGGAGGTCGGACGGGACCCCTCCGTCTCTCGCGCCTCCCGCGGCTTCTTGCGTCCGCCGCCGCGCACACGAGCGCCACTCGCGTCCATCGCATCGCTGCGTCTCTGTACGGCTGAGCTGCGCGTTCAACCACGCGATTCCGGCGTCCACAGCTCGTCTATCGCCGCCGCAACGCCCCCCACGAGGTCCCACATGGACGCGCGCACGCGGGCGTACCCGCCGCTGCCCGCGCGGCCGCCGCAGCGCATCGTCGTGCCGCAGCAAGGCGACCTGCGCGTGCGCCCGCTCGTGCCGCTGGCGTTCCTGCAGCAGCTCGCGATCCACTGTCCGCCCGAGCACCGCCACGTCTACCGGCGCTTCCGCGTGACGCGCCAGTTCATTGTCATGGCGCGCACGGGCGACATGTACGCCAAGACGGCGACGCTGGAGCTGCGATTAGAAGACCTCCCGGGCCGCTCGCTGCTGCCGCTGCCGCCGCCGCTCGCGCCATGGGACGTCGTCAAGGTGCTCGACCTCGTGCAGTGCTACACGTATCCGCCCAATGGGCACGCGATCGTCCCCAACGTGAGGTGGGAGCTCGTGCGCGTGCGGTGGCGCAACAGCCGCGAGTCGTGGATCCCCATCGAGCTCATGGCGTCGCAGTCGCCGACGCTGCTCCAAGAGTTCTACGTCAACTCGATCAACTCGTGGGCCTTCCACAACCGTGTGCACCCGCAGAGCTGGTCGCGGTACCGCACCGAGATTGAGTTGTGGCTCCATCACCCGGAATTCCAGAAGCTCTATGAGCAGCTACGGCGGCGACTGCTGGTGCAGACCAACACACAGACGAATGCGACCGCGGGACAGAGTACCGCAGACGTGAAGGACCGACGCCTGACGGCCGAAGCAGCAAGAGCGACTCCTGTGCAGCGGCACCCGACACCACCGCTACCACAGCAGCAGCAGAGACCACACACGAGTAGCCAGTCCCATTCCCAACCCCCGCAAATGATGCCACATCCTCCGCAACCGTCTTTTGTAGTAAGCAGCCAGTCGGTGCCACCACCACAGCCGAGCCACCCGCATTATTCAAATAGCCTTAGCCAGCCACCACAGCAGTACCGACCGCCCCATATCGCGACCAACCAACACCTCATGCCTCCTCCTTCCCACCATCACCCTCACCCGCAGACGTTCACCACCACGCCTAACCTTGCCAACAGTCAGCCGCTGTATCGATACCTCCCGAACGCACCGATGCCGCCTCCGAATGGCCATGTACATCCACCGCAGCGTCCAGCGCCCGCACTGCACCACTACCCGTCGCCCTCTCCCTCGCAGTCTGTGCCGTCTCACCACGCGATGCCTCGTCCACAACCACCAGTTCAACCGCAGCAGCAGCAGCACCACCATACCAATGGCGCCCACAGTAGGATGCCGCAGCCGCACCCGACGGTCGCCAGCCTCTCGCAGCGCCCGCCTAATCCACCAACGCCGCCACGACCGTCACAAGAGCGTCCAGTGGAACTGCAGCGGACTCTGCCGCCACCACCAATCACGCTGCCCCCGCCAGCAGAGCAGCCGCCAGCGAGACAACACGAACATAATCTGCAGCACAAGCAAAAGAGCAAGGAACACCACACGGGGAAATCGCCTGATCGAGAGCGTCACGTCAAGGAAAAGAAGAAGGAGCGCAGAGAGTCTTCTCAAAGAGAAGGAGCATCCCCGGTGCGAGACAGAGAGAAGGAGCGGAAGAAGAAAAAGGACAAAGAGAGAGAGTCTCGCTCGGCTTCACAACGTTCGCCCGTGCGAGAAAAGGAGACGAAACAAAAGAAAAAGGAGAAGAAAAAGCGAGAGGGCTCGCCCGAGTTGACGAAGCAGCAACAACGAAAGCGACTCATGTGGTCCCAGACGGCGGCGGCAAGCGAGAGTGAAGAGTCGGACGATTTGTTGGAAGCGGCACTGCGGAAAAGCAGCAGAGAGACGGCCCCCGCTGGAGAGACGGACAAGCAGCGACGCAAGCGGCTCAGGCGACTGCGCAGGGCAACAGCAGATCCACCAGTGATGATCAGAGAGAAGGACGATGTGCCGATCATTGTGATTGACGATAGCGATGAGGAAGACGACGAGGACGCAATGATGAAGAAAAAGAAGAAGAAGAAAAAGAGGGACAAGGACAGGGACAAGGAGAAAGAGAAGGAGATGGAGAGGGAGATGAAGAGAAGCGACAAGAAGAAGCAGAAGCGGAAGACACGTGAGGAGACAGAAGAGGCCAACGGGATGGAAGAGGTGGTGGCGGAGACGGAAGAAGAAGTGGCGGCCGAGATTGACGTAGACGCGTTCTCGGACGTGGACGACGATGATGGCGACAACGATGGAGATGATGGGGCATTGCTCATGGGGGAGATTCGCTGCGTCTGTGGGGTCAAGACTGTTGGGCGGTACACGGGCCAATGGGTGCAGTGCTGGCAAGAAGAGTGTGGCGTGTGGCAGCACGCCGAGTGCGTTGGCTTCCTGGTTCGTCGAGGGGGCGCGACTGCAGACCTCCCAGAGAAATACTGCTGCTCCAACTGTGATCAAGAGGCGTACAAGAAGCGGTATAGTGAAGCCAAGTCTCACCTGCGCCAGTGGCTCTCGCTGTGTTGCGCGAGTCGCAACCAAAAGCAGTTGCTCAAGCTCTTGGAAGAGAATGAGGACGTCATGGAGCTCATGACGGGCGCCTTCGACTCCTCTCGCGTGACGCTTTTGATGGAGGCCGCTCGCCAGGGACTGACCCACGCCGTTCGGCGGCTCGTGCGACGATACAAAATCAACTTGTTTGCGTTGGACGCCCACAGTCGCAACGTGCTCCACTACGCGGCCGAGAGCGAGAGCCCTGCCGTCGTAGTCTATCTGATGAACGCCGCAAAGGGACTCGTGCGCCACCAAGACCTGCGAGGCCAAATGCCGCTCCATCGTCTTCTCACGTCCAGCCTCCTCAACTCGTATTGTCTGCCGCTGCTCCAAAACGACCAGTCGCTGTGCGTGACGAGCGATTTCGATGGCGCGATGCCGATCCATTTCGCTTGTCAGGTCGTGAACCAACACACAGTTGAGATTGTGAAGCAGATCCTCGCGGTGCACCCGCTCATGGGCATTGACAAGTCGCCCGAGCGCCTGACGCCGCTCATGTACCTCTGTCGGGCGTCCGGAGGTGGTGACCTCATCCAAAAGGCGAGCTATGTCGCCCAACTCTTGGATGAGCTGCTGGACATTGATGCGTTGGGCGAATGTCTCAGTGCGCGAGACCCGCACGGGTGGACGCCGCTCCACTTCACGGCGCAAGCGGGCAACCACGCTCTGCTGTGGAACCTGTGCCACCAGAATCAGACCGACATCCACGCCGTCACGTTTGACTCTGGGGAGACGGCGCTCCATCTCGCAGCACGCAAGCAGCACCCCAAGTGTCTTCAAGTGCTGCTCACGAATCGTCGCGGTCGTCTCGACGTGGCCGCCACCGACGGCATGCAGTGGATTCCCCTATTGTTTACCGCGACCTCCACCGCGTGTCACCAGCAGCTCCTGTGTTATGATGTAGAGAGGCAGCTGCGGCACCTGAGCGTGTTGGCTCGCAACTTCCGCCACCACGACGCACTCCGGCAGTGGATGCGATCTGTCATAAGCGACCCGACAAGCTATGGGATCGTCAACGACTGGCTCCAGTACCACACGCCACTGCTGGACGAGTTAGACCAACTGCTTGAGCTCCACCGATCGTTCGTGCGTGTCGACTGTAAACTCGACTATCTCTACGGGACTGTCTTTCCGTCCGTCCAACGGTCAACTGTGAGCGAATCACAAGTGGAAATCATGCTCTCGTCGTCCACAGGCGAGTGCTACTGGCAGCAATTTGTCGCCCAGACGCGCGACTTGGACCCTCTCGTCTTTCGCGCGCGGCGGCTCCGCGTCGCCATCTCACGCGGTGGGAATCTGCGGCTGGACAGCCTGACGCTCGTGCTCGTTCGGCTTCTCGCTGGACTCCTGCACCCCACGACGGGTCTGTTGGTGCGGAGTGATACGGAAGCGACACTGGCGCCGTCGCCGCACCGCAAAGCCGACGACCCTGAGACGCTTCGCGAGTATTTCGTGCTGGGACAACTGGTCGCGTACTTGGCGCTGAGTGACGTCCCCGTGAGTGACGTGTTTGAGTTTGCCACGGACTTTTTGAGCGCCGTCGTCGGCCAGCGCGTCGAGCCTGTCAGCGGTCTCGACGCGTTCACGTTGCGCGTGTTTGCCGAGAGCTTTGCCGTCGGCTTCGACGGCGTGTTACCGGCCACGCTCTCGCTGCTTCAACCCGAGGAGCTACGGATCGTGCTGAACGCACGCTCGCACTCGCTCCAGGTCTCGACCATGGACTGGGTGGACGCGATCGAGTGGATAGGGTTTCCTGGATCTGCCGACGAGAGTGACCCAGAAGAAGACAAAGGAACCAAAGGCTGGTGGAGGCGCCTCGTGCGGGAGCTGGTCGAGGACGAGCGCGTCGCGCTGGTCTTGTGGCTCGCCGGATCGTTTCGCCACGCGCAGCGCGTGCTATTTGCCGTGGACGAAAGCGACGCCAACCCACCGCGGGTGCGGATTGAGCGGTTCCAGGCAACCCTTGAGTGCGGATTGGCCTCAGACGAGAAGGACGTGGAGGAGAACGCACTGGCGCCCGTGCTGACTCCAGCGACGCGAACGCTCGTGCTACCGCAGTATGACTCGTATGATCGCTTCCGCACGGCCGTGCTGCAGGTCTTTCGCCGCGCCGACGACGTCGCAGTGCGTTGAGCTGACCAAGGATAGTGGAGAAGGAAGAAGAGGAAGAGAATGAGAAGTAAGACCCGCAGTCCGTCACGGACGGAACGTATTTATTCCACCCGCAGACGCAGACTATGAACTCTATGACAGCAGAAACAGATACTCCTGCAGAAGCGGCATCACCTGCACGTCCAGCAGCTCAGCGTAGAGCGCACGCGCGTCCTCAGCCGTCCCGACACGCTCCCATTCACTCGCTCGTAAGTGAAACAGCGCGGCCGCGCAGACCGCGAGCAGCTCCAGCGAATCGAACCCGACGATGCGGTCCCAGAGCAGCAGCACCTGCTGGATCTCGAGCACACCCGAGAACGCGGCCTGGAGCCAAGGAAAGGCCACGCTCAAGGGCGAGAGGCCGATGTTGAGTAGATGGCACACGGCCGCGGGCGACGACCGCGTCACGAGCTCTTCGAAGAGCCGGCAGAGCGGGAGAATTGTGGCTACGGCGTTGAGGCGGCTCCAGTACTGTACGTACAGTTCGCGAAAGACAAAATAGAGCTGCGGCGCGTCGTCCCCATAGACGTACGCGAGCGGCGCGACGTAGAGCACGAGTCCGCTGAATGGCAGGACGCCGTTGGGAGGCACCATGGCGTTCGAGGGCACCTCTTGTTGGTCTCTAGTCACGTGGGCAAACTCGGCGTCGCTAAGCCGCACGGCGCCGTTGACCTGCGGCGCGCGCGTCCAGACGTCCGCGTCGCGCGTGAAGGCCATGACGACGCGCTCGAGCGCGTCCTGGAAGACGAAGTAGTCGGACGCGTCGACCGCGCGCTGGAGATCCAGCAGGTACATGTCGTCCGTGGCGTAGCGCCATCGCGAGACCTGGTCTTCCAGCTTCTCGAAGTAAGTAGCGGAGACCGACGCGTGCTGGCCGAGCGCCTGGCGCCACACGGCCGCGCGCAAGCTCGTGGGGCAGCCTGTCTTGGCGTACTGCCTCGCCATGGCGATGCTGTGGTGGTGAACGGTGGAGACGACGTCGCCGACGCGGAGCTTCTCGGTGAGAAAGGCGTGGCGATCTAGAGGGAAGAGGTCGTCGACGCCGATCTGGCCGTGGACGGGGGCGAGCTCCGCGAACGTGCGACGCAGCGCGAGCGTCGATGGCGAGTGGAAGTGGAGCTGAATGGAACCCCAGGATGCCATGGCGTCCGCACTGGTGGCGCTGACGGAGCGGTTGGTCGGCTGGATGGCCTGGAGAATGTGGAGCAGATCGTTGCTGTCGTAGAGGAACCGAGTCGACAGCGGTGGCTTGGAGGAGGCCCTCGACGGCGGCGTGTTCGTGCCGGGCAGCACTGCCGCCTCGTCTTCCATTTCCTTCTCGCCGACCGTCCCAGCCTCCGAGAGCACCCTTTCGGTCGTCTCTCGCCGTGACAGCAGCGGTCTCTTGTGCTCGCTCGCCGACCGGAGCAGCTCATCACGAGTGATCTTCTCCCAGCGGTCGCGTGTCGCAGCGACCACGTCCAGTTCGCTTCCGCTTCCACGCGGCACAAGCGCGGCTTGCTCTTGTTCCTCCTGACGCCGAGTTGCCTCTTGGGCCTGACGCGTGGTCTCGTCGTGGAGATCGATGACGACGCGCTTGAGCGACGCCACGAGGCCGAGCGACTCGAGCGCGCGTCGCAGCGGCGCGTGGTTGGGGGACTTCAGCGTGTCGAGCGCGTTCGTCGGCGCCGCGAGCTCTCGTTTCAAGGCGTTTTTCCAGTCGCGCACGCTCTCCAGCGACAGCATTTGGTCCACGAGACGCGCGACGCGGTCGTCCAGCGACGCGTCCGCCTGCATGGCAGAAGCGATAGAACGTATCTGATCCCTTCAACACGAAATGAAGAGGTGCGGAGCGGATCCACCACTGTATCTCTCCACCAATCAGCGTCCAGAAGCAGCGGACGTGTAGCGGATCCGCTCGGCGGTTGGACAGGCCACTATTGGAGCGATCCAAGTCATTCCACTCTCTGTCTCACCTCACTTTCTCGAGAATGCGGTTGCTGACGGCGCTGCTGCTGCTGCTGCCGGTGGCGCACGGCGGCTTCTTTGGCGGCCCGTCCATCGATGGCGACGCGTACAAGTACGACGGCAAGGGCAAGCCGTTCGTGCCCAGCGACGCCTTCTCGGCGGGCGACAAGTTCAACTCCATGTGCGTTGGTCTCACCTGGAACAAGAGACTTTGGGCGAGGGCTGACGTTGTGGGACCGGGATGGACAGCACGCTGACGAACTGGGACATGTCGACGGTGCTCAGCAACCTCACGCTGCCCACGACCGTCGAGACGCTGTGCGTGGGCGTGGGCTTCTCTCTGTGGTGGCGTTGGAAACTCACGTGCGTGGCTCGTATAGTGTGCTCAGCAACTGCAAGCTCAGCGCGACGCCGCCCGAGCTCAACTCGCTCACGAGTCTCACGTCCCTGTACGTACGGGCAGTCCTCTGGGTCATGCTATCGAGATAGGCGAAGCTAACAGACGCTGTAGAAGCCTGGCGGGCAACCAGATCGCGGCGGTCGACAAGGCGTTTGTCGCCAGCGCCAAGCTCACCGTGCTGTGCGTGCTCATGCCTGCAGCTCCCTACACACACGACAGCGTCGCTCACTCCCCCTTCTCTCTTATTCGCTTAGCAACATGACCCAGAACGCCCTCACGGCCTTTGACGCCGCCATTCCGTCGCTGCAGACCCTGTACGTTGACTGCGTCTCTGCTCCCATGGGGAATACGCTAACCTAGTACTCGGCTGCCATCAGGGACCTCTCGGCCAACGCGCTCAAGGGCGTGCCGCCGAGCGTCTTCCAGATGACGCAGCTCACGGCGCTCGTGCTCTCGCGCAACCTCTTTAAACTCGACTCCATCACTGAGGCCGAGTTCGACTTCTACGCCGGCCTCAGCGACTTCCGCGCCGACTTTGTCCAGGTCTCGGCGTGCGCCAACGGCAGCGAGCTCGTCAACCTCAAGGGGGCGCGCGTGTGCCGCCTCAAGAACGCCAAGACATCCATGCCCATCATCATCGTGCAGCCCGTCACGCCCAGCTCCCCGTCGACGGCCACTGGCGGCAATGCCTCTGCGCCCGTGGACGTGACACCCGCGAGCGTCAAGGACCAGGACAGCAAGCGGCAGACGACCTACATCGCGTACGGTGCCGTGCTCGTCCTGCTGGCGCTCGGCTGTCTCGGCGGACTCTACACGTGTATCTCGCGGCGCCGCACGGCGCGCCTGCGCGGTGCGCTCCACGAAGAGACGCCGCTCTTCTTCGACAGCGCCAAGCGCGGCACGTACGCGCACGAGCTCGCGGCCGGCGACAAGCTCTTCCCGTCCAACGACCCCGTGCTCGTGACCTGGCGGCTCGAGTACGACGCCATCAAGCTCGTCAAGCGCATCGCCAAAGGAGCGTACGGCGAAGTCTGGAGCGCGCGGTACCGTGGCACCAAAGTGGCCGTGAAAAAGCTGCTGGTCGAGACCCAGTCGTTCGAGGCCAATGAAGACTTTATCCGCGAGATCAAGCTCATGGCGTGGCTGCAGCACCCCAAGATCGTTGAGTTCATCGGCGTCGCGTGGACGCGCGTGAGCGACATGATGGCCGTGACCGAGTTCATGGACAGCGGCGACCTGCGCTCGTATCTCGACGCGGCGTCCAAGTCGCTGTCCTGGAGCCTCAAGCTGCCGTTTGCGCGCGACACAATCGACGCGCTCGTCTACCTCCACTCGCTCTCGCCCATGATCATCCACCGCGACCTCAAGTCGCGCAACCTGCTCGTGGACGCCAAAAAGGGCGCCAAGCTCGGCGACTTTGGCATCTCGGCCGCCAAGCGCGACGCCGACATGACCGTCGGCGTCGGCACCACGCGCTGGCTCGCGCCCGAGCTCGCGCGCGGCGAGACCCACTACACCGAGGCCGTCGACGTCTACGCCTTTGGCGTCATCCTCTCGGAGCTCGACACGCACGCGCTGCCCTTCTCGGACGCCAAGACCCCCACGGGCGACAAGCTCAGCGACTTTACGATTCTCCAGCGCGTGGCCACGGGCTCCCTGCACGTGTCGTTTTCCGAGAATTGCCCCGAGAAGCTCCGGCTCTTGGCTGAACGCTGCCTCGCGTTCGACCCGAAAGAGCGGCCCGCGGCGGCCGAAGTCGCCTACGAGCTGAGGCGCAAAGACCTTTTGCGGACGGGCGCCGGGTCGACCCCGTCGAGTCCCGCGCGTGGCAGCGGCGGCGACGTTGTGTGAGGGAAGCGACAGGGAGAAGAATCGGTTGGACTATATACATGCAGTAGCTTTTCTGAGGGCTTTCAAAGAAACCGCCCAGCATCTCTCTCTCTCTCTCTCTCCTCTCTCTCTCCTGAAGGGCAGCAGATTGAGAGCCCTCCCTTTCACTCACTCACTCGTCTCTCACTCGAGAATCTTCTCTTCCCCTGCCATGGCACCGCTCCTCTCGCTGCTTCTTCTTCTTCTCCCCGCCGCCACGTCGGGCGAGCACATCCAGGCGGCGCTGCGCCGTGGGGACTTGCGCCCCAAGGGCGTGAACCTCGGCGGCTGGCTCGTGGCCGAGCGCTGGATGACGTACGACGCCGACATCTGGCGCGGCGTGCCGTCCGACATTGCCGAGCGCGGCGAGTTTGCGACCATGCAGTATCTGGGCCACGCCCAGGGCGACGCGCGCTTCGAAGCGCACCGCGCCACGTGGATCACGGAGCCCGACATTGCCGAGCTCGCGCGCTTTGGCCTGAACGCCGTGCGCGTGCCCGTGGGCTTTTGGATCCGCGAGCCCGTGGACGCCGGCGACGACCAGGCCCGCGTCTTTGCCCCCGGCGCGCTCAAGTATCTCGATCGGCTCGTGAACGACTGGGCCGTCACGCACAATGTCGCCGTGCTGCTCAGTCTCCACGCGCACCGCGGCTCGCAGAACGGCAAGGACCACAGCGCGTCGCCGCTGCCCAACGTCAAGCAGTGGAGCGAGTCGCCCGCGAACAGGGCCGACTCGGCCGCGCTCGCGCTCTTTCTCGCTGCGAGGTACCGGGCGTCGCCGGCGTTTCTCGGCATGAGTCTCATGAACGAGCCCGAGTACCCGACGGCGCCCTCGGCGGTGGTCGAGTACTACACCAGTGTCCACACACAGCTGCGCGCGCGCGGCGACGACTGCGTGCTCGTGCTCGCACCCATGCTGAGCGAGCAGGCGGCGCCGTTCCTGGCAGACGTCTTGCGCGGCGAGCGCCACGTCTGGATCGAGTGGCACCCGTACTACAAGTGGGGCTACGAAGGCAAGAACGAGGCGCAGCTCATCGGAGACGCGGCGGCGTACGGCGCGCGCGTGGCGCAGTGGGCGGGCAATCCCCTGACCATCAGCGAGTGGAGCCTCGGCGTGTGGGACCAGTACGCGCCGTTCGCCGACCCGCAGGTGCTGCGAGCGTTTGGGCAGACGCAGCTCGCGAGCTTCAGCGGCGCGCGCGCGGGCTACTTCTTCTGGTCGTGGCGCCACGCGGACGACACGCGCGGCACGCGGTCGGGCTGGTCCATGCGCGGGCTGCTGCGTGCCGGCGTGCTCGCGATCTGAGACCGAACCCATTTTAGGGTACTGAGATAACGTAATACACGTTGAACCTTTGGTGATCCACGAATAGAGCGTTTTGATTGGTGGATGGAGTGGATCCACTTTGTACCCCCTCCGCCCAGACGAGTCCCGCATGAACAGCATCACACCGGGAAGAGAAGAAGAACTCGCCGTGGCAATGGCCACCGCCTCGCTCGCGCGCCGCCTCAACCTCCCGGGCATCGGCGTGCCCTTCTTTGCCGTCTTTGTCGGCGTCTGCAGCGGCCTCAACGTCGTGCTGCTGCTGCTGCTCGGCCCGCTGGGCGTCGCCCTCGAGCTCATTGTGCGTTCTTCATTAGTCTTACTCCGCACAGAGAGCACCCACTGACTCGTGTCTATTGTAGCTGCTGGTATGGGCCGCGCTCTTTGACCGCGTCGCATTCAACGGGAAAGGTCGCGTCGTGCGCGCGTTCCGTCGCGCGTGGTGGTGGGAGTCGTTCCGCGCGTACTTTCCACTGACGCTCCACCAGGAAGTGCCCTTTGACGCGGCCAAGAGATACCTCTTTGTGATCCACCCGCACGGCATCATCGGCATTAGCACGTGGCTCTCGTTTGCGGCCGACTCGCTCGGAATCTCCCGCAAGAACGGCGACCTCGACATTGCGCTCGCGACGGTAGGAATACTACTACCCGGATATTCGTATACTTAGCACGAACTGACTTAGAACGCAGGTGGGGGTCAACTTCTACCTGCCGTTCTGGCGCGATATTCTGCTCGCCGTGGGCTTCCTGGACGCCGGGTTCAAGTCTCTCCAGTCGGCACTCAAGCGCAACCGCTCGGTCGGCGTCGTGCTCGGTGGGGCCGCCGAGGTAACCCACTAAATAACGGGGCCAAAGTAAGTGAGACCTCTACTGATCTACGACTTCTTCTCATCCGTAGGCGCTCCACGCGCGCCCAGGCAAGTACGATATCATCCTGAACAAGCGCAAGGGCATTATTCGCCTCGCGCTCTCGACCGGCACGCCGCTTGTCCCCGTCTTCCACTTTGGCGAGAACGACATGTACCACCAGGTCGCGAACCCGGAAGGCTCCCTCTTGCGGCGCGTGCAGGAACTCTTCCTTCGGATCTTCAAGTTTTCTCCGCCTGTGGTCATTGGCGTCGGCATTCTCGGCTGCCCCGTGGGCATCATGCCTCGTCGGGTCCCCATGCATGTGGTCTTGGGCAAACCGATTCCGGTGCCGCTGATTGAAACCCCCAGTGAAGCCGACGTGCTCAAGTACCAGGCGCTATACAGGGACGCGCTGCTGGCGCTTTACGCGGCCCACGAGAAGCACTACCACGAGAACATTCTGCCGGCCGAGCTGCGCCATGCGACGCGCCCCGTGCTGCGCATCATCGGGTGACCAAACCGCAACTGTAGCCATCCTGTCAATGTACTGACTTGAAGATCTCTTCGAAAATAGAAAGACTGAACTCATGTTCTAAAATGAGGAGTGCGGTGCCAGCACACATGGGATTCTGCTGGCGGCGTTGCCCTTGATGGCCATCACCAGTTCTATCTGTGTAGGAGCGTGTCAGTATGCGATGAGCGTTCTGGGATGGGTCTCCTCGTTCGGCGCTCGTTCCCGCGTATCAGTTGAATCGGCCACAGCGCCATTGTTTCTCAGGCGCGGTAGATCCCATGGCCAGTTCGACTGCGTCGCGTGTGTGGTGAGGGGGCGATTGTCCCGCTGGGAGAGATCCCACATACCCAGTTAAAGACGGCGCGTGAAAGGCATTGTGATCTCTCACTCACTGTGCGATTCGCCCGCTTCCCGCCAAGCACCCCCCCTCTCCTTCCACACTGCTCTGCATCATGGTCAAGCTCTGGACGCCCGCGCTCGTCCTCGCCGCCGTGCTCTTGAAGATGACGTTTGCTGAACCGATTGATGGCGTCGCTGCCTCCCAACAGAACCCGATCTCCCCCGCCGCCGGATCACCGCCGCTTCCTCCTCAAGTGCCTGCCTCCGCTGGTGCCGCCACTGTGCCGCTGGGTCAGACCCAGGCCGCCGCTGTACCACCGCCACCGCCGCCACCGGCCACCAACACCAACACCAACGCCAACGCCAACGCCAACGGAGCCGCAGCCAACGGGTCTCCGCCTGGCCAGTCCTCCACGAGTAGCACTACGTCGACGCAGGGCAAAGGCACCAACCCGCTCGTGATCAAAGGCTACCGCTTCTTTGACGCCGTCACGGGCCAGTACTTTGGCATGCGCGGCGTCAACTACTACCCGCGCCCCAACGCCGGCGCGCTCGACGCCAACAATCTCGACTTTTTCACGAACCAAAACCAGCACATTTGGGGCCGCGACCTCCCGCAGTTCGTCGCGCTCAGTGCCAACGCCATCCGCCTGTACGCCGTGGACCCGGACGGCGACCACACCGACTTCATGTGCGCGCTGCAGTCGGCCGGCATCTACGTCATTGTGGACCTGGGCTCGAGCTGCAAGGGCTGCGAGATCACGCCCGACAAGGCGCCGGCGTGTTACCCTGCGTCCTACAAGAAGCGCGGCGAGAAGATCATCCAGAACTTCTCCAAGTACGACAACGTCATTGGCTTCTCGGGCGGCAACGAAGTGAACCACCGCACGGGCGGCAATCCGCCGGAGTGGAACGCGCCGTGCCAGAAGAAATTTGTGCGCGACATGCGCGCCTACATCAAGTCGTGTCCGACCATGCGGCAGATCCCGGTGGGGCTGGTCGTGGCCGACACGAACCGCGACGACAATGCGCAGTACTACAACTGCCGCACGGACCCGCAGGACGAGCTGGAGAATGCCGAGTGGTATGGCATCAACACGTACGTGCACTGCGGCGACAGTGAGGACCCGGCCGTGGGCAGCGGCTTTGAGCAGCTCAAGAAGAGTTTCGACGGGTACAAGTACTCGATCCCGACCATCATCACCGAGTTTGGGTGTACGAGCGAGGGGTTCCCGACCGTGAACGGCTTTGGCGGCCAGCGCACGTTCCACGACGCCAAGTGGATGAACCAGAAGCGCTTCAGCGAGCACTTCAACGGGGGCTTCGTCTTTGAGTACTCGACCGAGAACGCCAACTCCAAGTCCACGGTCCCGTACCCGTTCAAAAAGGCCGGGCCGCAGAACTATGGGCTCGGGTACTTCACGCCAGAGAGTTGTGATGACGTCGCGACGCCCTGCGAGTTTGTGCGGTTCCCCAACTTTGATTCGTTGGCCAAAGCCTACAACAGCACGGACACGTCCAAGGAGCCGACGCTGCAGACGTTCACGCCCGCGAGCGACCGCACCAAGCCCACGACGTGTCCGGCGGCGTGGCCCAAGCTCAAGGACTTGCAGTGGGAAGGCGACGCGGCCAAGAGCGAGGCGTGTCCGCAGGTGACGCGGTATCAGTGTCCCTACGTGCCCATCGGCCAGGCCAAGATCACGCTCCAGGAGACGACCTCGGGCGAAGTCTCGAAGCAAGAGAACGGTGCGTCCCTGTATGCTCCCATCCCCGACGCGAAGGACAAGACCAGCAAAGAGACCAACAGCCAGACCAGTGCGGGCGCGAGAGTCTCTTTTTCTTCAGCGTCGCTGGCAGCCGTGCTGGCGAGTGGCGTGATGGTGGCGGTGCTGGCGCTGTGAGGGACTCGATGTGCTTGTGCGTGGTGCTCTCGCGACGTCTCCAGTGCAACTGCCCCGATTTTTTCATTTACGGAAATTAAATTTCATAAATTCACGAATCTTGTCTTCTGCTAAACGGTTCCATGACTGTTGGATCTCAACTCGTTGTGGAACACTGGATCTTGGAGCATGGGACACTGGATCTAGTCCAGAGACGACAACAAGAGCACGTTCGAAATTTGGCCACTTCTATAGTTGAATCGCCCAGTGATTGGGCGATTCAACATCTCTCGCTATTATACACACGGGGCCAGTGTGTATAATAGCGAGAGATATCCAAACACATATCGAAGAGACATGAGAAGTGTAAAATTCGGGGCGCCCCAGAATTTTACACTGACCGGAGAGATTCAGCGACTGCTATACTGGTAGGTGCACTCGCCTCTGCTGAATCTCTCGTATCAGTCACTGATGGGCTCGACCGCATCAGCATTGTGTGGACGAATAAAGGTTCTTCTCGGGTGCAATGCGCTGGGGTGGCTCCCATGAATGGCCGGCAGGTTCACAATGTGGCCCCCGTACTGTACAACTTCAGACTTGAAGAAGGGACTTTTCGTCCCTCGAAGAATCCGTCAGTGGGTCTGATCCATCCATCGGGAATTCGCCTCTCTGACTGGAAAATTACCTCGGCTAGACTCCACGGTCCAGCAAAGATCCAGCCTGCAACCGAAAGAAAAAAAGGTTGGCGCCTGGAAGT
>JAADXL010000539.1:0-23334 GCA_023337755.1 Pythium aristosporum | reverse complement strand
GGGCGTCAATGCGTTCGCAGCGCGCGTCCAAAACATGGCGCCGCGGTGCAGATATATTTGTGATCCCCTGGACCTCTTCGGAAGAGAGCGAGCTGTAATAGAGCTTTTGATTGGTTGAAATGGTGGCTCATATTCACCATAGTTATATCCAATAGTAGTAGAGTGTACCTATTCAACCCTTTTCGCCCATCTTTCTTGGAGATCGGACCGTTGTGCTCACTCGCCTTCCCCTTCCCCTCTCTCTCTCTCATGCGGCGCACACCGGCGTCACGGCGCGAGAAGCAACCGTGGGCGCAGCCGCAACAGAGGAAGAGGAGACGCGCAAGCTGAGCGAATCGGTTCGGGCTCCTCGTCGTATTCAGACGACGACGAGGACAATCAAGCTCCCGACAATGACAGCAGTGCTGTGCTGGGCAAACTCGCTCGGCTTGACAGCGAGTTGGCCTCGGACGCGAGCGAATTCTCTGCGGATAATTGCTGGACCGCCGCCGTGAGGCCGCTAGTATCGGCGTCGTACGGCTTCGATCGCCACGAGCTGTATGGTGGCGCTGGCTCGTATCGCCACCCGTTGCGGCTGTCGTCCAAATGCCGAACACACGCCAGGCGGGACGTAGAGTAGACCGTACGCGTTGCAGAGCGGCCCCAGAAATTGTGGAGCGTTCATCCTCAATCAGACCTGGCCTACGGGCAGTGCAGGCAGTCGAAGCGACAGTTAAAAGGTCATCCTAGCCTGGGATGCGGCCACGGCTGTTACTTCACTCAACGACCGAGTGGCCATACCCACCTAAACACTACGTAGAAACACCCTTGATTTTGATATTCGAATGTCGGAACGTGGTTACTATAGTATGAAAAGGCCAATTCTTTTAAATGCAAAATGTTACCGGTAGTGCAGGGTGACTCCGACCTAGCAGTCACGAAATCAAACCCGCTCGACCTTCGCCATGAGTTTGTGCTTCATCACCAAAATCAGTGTGTTGATGTGGCTGCCGTCGCATGCGGGATCAATCTCGAACTTGTAGCGGTGGAGCAAATTGGCACTTAGCACACGCACGTTGAGCATCCCGAGCTTCATGCCGATGCACGAGCGCGGGCCAGCACCGAAGCTGAGGAACTCGTTCGCTGGGAAAGAGCGTAGCTCGCCAGTCTTGGCATCGATCCATCGCTCGGGCTTGAACTCCGCCGCATCAGGGCCCCACACGCGAGGGTTCCGCGCCAACGCGTAAACGGACAAATTCACAATCTGTCCCTTCTGGACGAAGATGTCACCGTCAATGACAGCATCTTGATCGGCTACGCGCGTCATGAATGGAGCCGCAGGATGAAGGCGGATTGTCTCCTTGATCACCGCCTCCAGATACACGAGCTCCTTGGCATGATCAGCCGTGATGTATCCATCGCGACCCACACCAAGTTGCGGCAGTTTGACCGCGAGTTCCTCCCGAATCTTGGCTTCGATTTCCGGATGCTGGCTCAGTTCATAGAAGAACCACGTTGTCGTCACCGCCGAAGTATCGCGAGCTGCGATCAAAAAGTTCAACACGAAGTCCACCAGGTCCCGAGGATGGAGACCAAGCTTGTCCTCCGCGCTGTGCTCGATGAACAGTTCGACCGCCGTGCGGAACTTCTCGCCCTCGTTGCCGCCACCAGCTTCATCATTCCTCTTTGACAGACACTGAGTGACCAAGTTGTTCACGTAGGTGTGGACACATGCCATGGTCTCCTTGAGCTTCTTCTCAGATCCGATATTGAGCCATCGCTTCAGCTTCCACAGAAATGTAGGCAGCAGATTGCGGCGGTTAATCAGGACACCAGCTTCGCCTATGGCCTTGATAGCCTCCGGTTCCGACTTTCCGATGATGGGAGAGTCGATGCCCACACCAACTTCAAGAAACGTTTGTAGGGTGAACTGCTGGAAGAGGTCGGTGAGGTGAGTGAGGCGACCAGTTCCACACTTGGCATCAAGAGACTCGTACACCTGCTGGACGTTGCGCTGCATCGTGTTCAGCATTGTCAAGCGCAGCGTACGTGCCGAGAAGAACTTGGCCGCGGTCTTGCGCTGGTGGAACCAGCGCTCGCCGTCGGCATTAATGAGCATATCGCCGAAAAAATCGCGCAGTAGCTCTTGAATCTTTGCACCTGTGGTGAAAATTCCAGACTGGGCGACCAGCACGGACTGTGCGGAAGCCGGATCCGAGAGCACGATTGTCGTTGGCTTTCCTGGGATGTTGATCTGCCACGGCTCGTTCTGGAACCGCAGACTCGTGTCCGAGATCCAGTCATGGCGCTCCTCGTGCTTGAGGGTCTCGAGCATGTCGCCAACGATCGGGATCTTCGTGTCGAGGGAATGGATCTTGCGCGGCTTCACAGTTAACTTGCCCTTCGACGAGCGCGAGTACTGCGCCAACAGCGCCGTGGCGAACGCGATGGTGCCGAGTGTGATCGCCCATGGCGGGAGGTCCTTGACGGCGACGGCGATGGGATCCAAGACGAGCATGGCAGACTGCAGAGCTTCTCGACCGGAGAAATAGATCACTTCTTGATTGAGTGGAGAGTGATGAGCCGAAGTTGAGTGCTGAATCGCACTTCTTGTCGCGAGGCCTCGGTTGTTTGGAACGAGGCAAGTTGAGGAATGAGAAAACCATGCACGACGGTGAAGCATTTTGGATGGGTACTGTGGACAGGGACCGGAGAAGAGGGCAGGCCTTCAGCACAGGCAAAGGAGCGACGAACGGCAGGGAGCAACTTCATCCACCACGACAAGGGTAGATTAGGACTGGAGTTTGATGTCGACCAAATATGAATGGACTCTATGTAGTACCATACTGCATCTGGTTTTGCCCTGGCTGCGGGCAGTGAATAACTTGTCTCACAACACAATCGCCCTTGTCAGACAAGGGCGATTGTGCTGTGCACGCGGCGATCGTACACCACCCACTGGCGGTCAAGCGATGAATCTGATGACAGGTTAGAGGAGTTTTTCGAGCGGCAGGATCCTCGAGTACCACGAGCGACGTCTCTGTTGGTGTGGAGTCGGCAGAAAGTCCGTCACAGTGATTCGTACACACAGTATGAGTTGTGTGTACGAATCACTGTGACGGACTTTCTGTCAGGTACTTCTGTACGGTCGTCGCCTTTAGAGTTGAACGAGGTAAGTGGAGGAATGAGACAGCTACATGCGCAAACCTAAACGAGTTTCGGGTGGATGCAATGGCGCTGACAGGGCTGCGCACAACTGGGAAGGCCTTGAGCCGAGTGGAGCATGGGCAAAGGGGCGATGAAAGACGGGAGCCAGACTCATGCATGCACTATGTAGCATTGTGAGTCAGGTCTTGGAGTTCAAATATGTATAAAAGTGGCGGAGGCACGCACATACACTACTGTACGCTGAGCACGGCAGCATGAGTCAGGTCCGTCCTAGTTTCAGTTACAGTTCAATATGTATACACGTAAATCGTTTGGTACCCCAGTTCAATATGCATGACAGTCCTCACCTGACCCCGTGGCGATCTTGGGGGAAACCATACAAAAAAGGGGAATAGACCTACTCCTTTTATGGCATTAGTGGGCTCAAATAAGTAGATAATGTACTCAGTCTCAAGTTCTGGGATAAATTCTGCAATCATTGCTGGCGAAATTGGCAAAATGTACTAAATAAAGTAATACTACGATTTGTTTCTCACCTTTTTGGCTCTTTGCTCTTCCCCTTTCCTCTCGCTGCTGCTGTCTCACGGAACTCGGCGGTTTGTGTAGGAGCGACAAGATCCTTTGTAAGATATTCGGGTCCCGCTTGACTGTTTACTCCAACGCTGTGATTCTGGGTAGGTCTGGGAATTTCGGGAGGGAATGAAAGGTTCCTCCTAACATCCCCAAAGGCTGGGGAAAATGTCTCGCTCCCAATGCAGTGACAGTCCCCACCAATGGAGTCACCCTGGCTCACTAAACTGCTCTGTGAGTAGGGTAATCAAACTCATACTTTATGTGCAGTGCAAGGGGAGGGAAGAGACTGCTGAGTGGTGTGATCAAACTATTTATGAGTTTGATTTCCCCACTTAGCAGCCCCTTCCCTTGCAGTTACTCATACGAATCACTGCTAACGTTACAGTATTACTAGGGAAGGGACTGCCAAGTGGGGTAATCAGACTCGTCATGAGCTGATTTCCCCACTTCGCAGTCCCTTTTCTTGCATTTGCTCATACGAATCACGGCGAGGGACTTTCTGCCAGACAGTACTGTACCGGTGGTTCAACTAATTCAAAGGTCTGCAAGTCAAAGTCTTCGACGCCAAGCGGATGCTGATCACCTCCACCAACACTGTGGATGCGACCAAGTGCTGGATACGCTTATGCAGTCCCCTTCGTTTGGCCAGTTATCCTCCAAGCGAGAGCCAAGATCTGTGGCATCTCCCGACTCGGTGCTCATACCCTTATGCATTAGTTTAGGTGAGCTCGATTCACTCTAGTCAGTAGATCGGGAACTCCCCTGCAATAGAGCGACTATTAACCTCCGGTGCGCAAGGCAAAGTGCTGATAGAAGCGCTGCATTTGGTTGGAGCTCCTTTGAGCCACTGACCGGAGATGGGAGGATTTTGCACTTGAGCTACTCGATTGTGGCCAGCAGCGACTGCATCTCCACTGCGATCTACTCGATCGCCGCCTTGCAGTGCGGCGGCACTTGACCGGCCACAGTGCTCGCTGTCCACTGCGTATTGGAGGCGTTCTCGCAGGTCGCAAGTCGGTCGCCGTCAACCTACGACTTGCGCGTGGCGCGTGCGGCCCGCAGCAGTTCCTGTCGTCGCTGCCCCGAGAGAGTGAACGATGATGGCAGCACCCCATTGTCGTTCTCTGTCTTCTCTTGATTCACTCCATTCGCCGCCGCAAGCGCCGTCGCTTCACGCGCCGTCCCCCGGCGCTCTGGTTGCCCACTGTGCTGCGAGTGCCGCGAAGAAACCATCAATCGACTCGTCGCAGACTGGAGAACGCTCGCAGAGCCACTATTGCGCGCGTCGGCCGCTGAATCGGGCATCAACGCACTGAGCAGTTCGTCCAAAATATGGCGGCGCGAGATTTTCTGTTATCCTTTGGGACTCGTCGGATGAGGCTTCTGATTAGATGAAATGTCCGGTCATATTTATCCTGAGTTACCCAATAGTGATAAAGTGTATCCATTCCACCCTTTTCGCCGATCTTTCTTGGAGATCCGACCGTTGTGCTCATTCCTTCTCCCACACTCACTCTCCCCTTCTCTCAGTCAGCCATGCTTGCATCGCTTCCTGTTGAAGTCGTTGGTGAGATTGTCGCGTGGCTCACACCGCGTGACGTCCGCAGCCTCGCGCTCACCACCAAGCCGCTCTTCGAGTCGCCGTTCCACGACGCCTGCGTGCGTCAACACTGTCGCCTGTGCATCCCACCCGATCCACAGCACTGCGCGCCACTTGTCGCAGCCTGTAAGCTCACAGTCGCTTCCTCACGCTCGCTGCCCGTGCGAGCCGTGCTGGGGCTTCCGTCGCAACTCGACGTCCTCCAAACGATTGGGATCCACGACCATGTTGAGAAGATCGAGATCGACGCTCGGCGTGTTTTCCAATACGAGCAGTTGCTCCCCGATAACCTGTGGCAAGGCATGACCAGACTCTCGTACTTTCGACGACTCGTGCACCTGACGATCGCGTCTCGTGGTGGATATGGCAGACTAACTCTCGACATCGAGATAATTGCGCGTGCTGTGCCGAGGCTCGAGGTCTTCTCCGCCGCATTTGTCAGGCTTGAGCATGAAGACGCATTTGGTGAATTGCCGTACCTACGACGGCTCAATTTTAGTGCGGCTAGATTCCAATCCTGGCGCTTTGCGTCGGGGCTGACCCGACTGGATCACGTCGAATGCGACGAAGTCAACTTGAAGCGCAGCTCGGAGTTTGCCACTTGCCGCCCCCTCAAAGTCCTCAACGTTGACAGTTTTACATTGCTTCCCGATGAATTCGTTCGCGCGGTTGAGCACATCCACTTGCCCGTGCTAGAGTCACTGCGACTCGATTGCATTAAGTGGAACGTCGCGGTCACGCTCGACTTGGCCACGCAAGCAAGTCCCAACTTGCTCGAGCTAGCAATCGTTCCGATTGCGCTCACCCAAGGCATTGGTGTGCTCACATCAATGACCCAACTGCGCTTTCTACATCTGTGGTGGGAGGACAGTTACGGCAACAACAACCACAACCAGGGCATCGACGATGTCTCACCGCTAGCAGCACTGGTGCAGCTCGAGACGCTCAAGGTCCGCCTCAGCAATCGTGCCACAACATGCCGTCCGCTTCGTACACTTGTTTGCCTTCGTGAACTGCATCTCGTTGACGGCTGGCTGCAAGACTTTGTGGATTGCTTGCCGCAGCTGGAGAAACTCTCCGTCGAAGAGTTTGGCGCGCTTCCACGCGAGCGCACGTTCCAGCAGCGTGACCGCCACTCTGGTGATACTATGCCTCTCTCATCTTGCCCGCGCCTGTACAGTATGTATATCGGTGAATATGTCGCACTGAACGGCTACGCCATGGCGCTCATTCGCAATGCGCGGTCGCTCAAGTACGACGTGGATGAAATCGTGTGGGCCGACGTGTTTCGTGTCAACGAGCTCACGATGCTGACGTATCTCAAGTTGCGACGTCGAGCCTCCTTGAATGTGCACCCGGCATGGAACGGTGAGACTCAGACGCTCGCCAGTATCCGCTCTCTCGAGACGCTTTCTCTCCGCTTTGGCCCATCAACCTTGGAAAGGTTCCCGTGGAGTCTGGAAAGCGCGACATCTCCCTCTTCAATGTCGCTCAATCCGTTCTAGACGCCATTGCCACATGGAGCAGCTCACTTGTGGGGCTGGAGGAATTTCATTTGGAGCGGTTTGCTGGGCGATCACTGGCACCGCTGCTTGACCTCCACACTCTTCGACTCGTGCGTCTCGATTATCGCGCCAATTGCCGACGGCTCCGCTGTGCACGAGGCGCTGGCGGGGCACTACCGAATCTCACGACGATCATACATGACGGTAGCGACTGTGCGTGGCGCTCGCCTTGCGCGCGTATGACTCACCCTGCACGGGATACGTATGCATACTAAGAGAGTGTTTGTTTTCTTTTTGTGTGATGTTGAGAAAATATATAAAGGAGAAGACAATGCAGCATGAAACACACTTCGGGAGCTACTGGCATTCAGCCAGGACGTACTTGGCCACTCACTTGACTCCCTTGGGGCGCTAGGGCTCTTCCGTTTCTTCGATACCGAGGCGTCAGAGGCGGAGGCTGCATACTTCGTTTGGGCCATGACATTGGTTTCAAGTTCCAGTTTCCTCGCCGTGATATGCTCCATCGTTGTACACGGCGTCTCTCCCGTGTGGTGCAAGATCCGAACTAGCGCCGACAGTCCCTCCTCCTTCGTCTTGAACTGCGCGTGGTGCACGACCCCAGCGACGTCGTTTACGCCACGCGTGAGTCACATGTATTCCCACACGTTGCCCAGATCAGTCAGCACAGCGAACACCGGCTGGTTCGCCTTGGTGTTTCCGCAAATGAGCTCGGCAAACGACTGGTACAGGTGATGCGGACGGATCTTGGTATCCTTCTTCAGTTGGCAGACGATCTTGGCGTTGGCAAGGCTCCGATCGTAAGTGTCGCGGTAGATGATCACGTCCGTCGTGCCTCCAATCACCCAGCGAGCCGACTTCACAGTCAACAGACGGTTGTCGTGTTTAACATCGCGTGCTAGAAACTGCCCGTGACTGCCTGCGACGTTGATGTCACTCAGCACCCGGTTGAAGTACTCCATGTACTGGCCGCTGCATTCGTCTTCGCGTTTGCTCGGGTCCCAGTTCATCGTTGCGCTCGAGATGTCGCCGGGGAGGCTGGCGAAGTCCCCGTACTCCGCCGGAAGGTCGTCAACATTGACCAATTGCAACTTCAGCTCGCGAAGGAGCCAATCCAAATGCAAATGCTCACTCATGTCCGAGATCCTGATTTGTCGTGGGTACTGCCTGGTCTCGTCGAGATCCGTATCATGCTCGCCCACGAGGCTGTGGTGGCCGGTCACAAGATCCTCGACCTTGATGAACCGCTCAACGAGTTGGTCAAATCGCTTCGCGAGGTTTTCGAAGTCGGCGTAGAGGACGTACTTCGGCTCGCTGTCCTTCTCATCGGTGCCGCTCGCCTTCAATGCTTGCTTGCTCTCGCCTTCCATCGCGTGTTTCGTTGGTAGAGTTGATTTGAGAATGAGGCTTTCTTTGACGGAGCCGAGAAGAGAATGAGAGGCCCTCGCGCCCGAGGTAATCACACTCTGGTTCTTCGAGATACAGCAGCGCGCGAGCCGCGGGACGAAAATGCTATAGAGGAAACCCATCCACATTGTTGACGTTTTCAGTGATGACACATCACTGATGTGCCTTCGCTTGGCCCCATGGATTGCACGGGTATTGGACGTTGACACAACAACATTTCTTTTCATACGCCCCTCGCCCCTCGCCCACGGCCAATCGGGATTATCGAAAAAGGAGAAACCAAGAGAGAATGAAGAAAAGGGCTACCAATGCTGGGACCAAATCGTCATCATCAAAGGCCTGTCCTCACTCGAAGACAGCTATTAATAGTAGTACACGCATTCCCGCATGATTTGCGGTGAGGTAGAATGGGAATATGTAGATCCCATCGAGAGGCATGTACACGAGTTAGTCTGAGTGGGAAGATTATTCCATTTGGATGGAGTATATTGCGTTACATCGGAGTGAACAGCGATACCTAATATGCAAAGCTTGCGGCGGTCGCGAGAAGCGGACCGCTGGTGAAGGAAGTCACCGAGGAGATTGTGGATTTTGGTCGAGGCCTGCCCATTCGGGGCGGGTGAAATGATTGGAGACTGTGCCTGCCGTCCATAGCGACGTTGGCACACGTGTCCGCCATCTTGTTGTAGGCGCGATGGTGATGATGCCAATCCACCTCGCAACTACCGCACAGCGGCTTGACAACCGAACCATCAAGATGCTGAAGCTGATCTCGTTAACCTGTACTATGATCGCCGTTGCCTCGGCCGCGAACGTCCGCCCAGTCGACGCACGCCACCATACCGCCGGTGGCGCTGTGCGTGTCCCCTCGCGTGGCCGTGTCTATGACCGGGCAAATCCAACGACGTCGCTGCCGTTCGTTGTGGTGGCAGACCTTCTCTTCTCGTATCTGCAGCATGGCGCTCAATTATTGGAAAAGCGATGAGAAGGACATCGGCGACGTGTACGAAGTGCGTTGGGGTCAAAAGCAACGCACGACCTCGTCCATCAACGATGCTGGTCGTGGCTTTGAGCTCAGCGAGCTCGCGTGGTACCACAATCAACTACTCACGGTCGACGACCGCACGGGCATCGTGTTTGCGCTCACGGGCTTTGTGTCGAATGACTCGTCACCGCTGCTGGCCATCCCGCAGAACATTGCCATGGAAGGCAACGGCGTCTCAAGCAAGGGACAGAAGCACGAGTGGGCCACCGTCAAGGATGACGCGCTCTACCTTGGTAGCAGCGGCGTCACGATCACTGACAAGGACGGCAAGGTAGATACGGCCCGCGAGTGGGTCGCAGTCCTCAATAGCACGAACGATGTTCGCCACGTGACCGGTCAAACGATGCGCGTGTGCACAAGGCGCTGGGCGTCAAGGACCCCGGGTACGTGACCCACGAGGCCTTCGAGTGGAGCAACATCCACAAGAAGTGGTTTCTGCTGCCGCGCCGCGTGAGTACAGAACCGTTTCACGAGAAGAAGGACTCGTACCACAGCGGCAACAAGCTCATCATCGCGAGCGAGGACTTTGCCAAGATCGACGTCGTGGAGATTGGCGACAAACTCACGCCCGAGCGTGGGTTCGCGTCGCTCAAGTTTGTGTCCGTGTGCTCTTGGCGGTCAAGAGCGTCGAGGTCGAGGACGAGCAGAACGCGTATGTGACGCTGTTTCAGATTGACGGGACCGTGCTGCTCCACGGCATGTAGATCCCTGGTGACAGCAAGTACGAAGAACTGGCGTTTACGCAGCACTAAAGTATCAGCGAAGAAACAACACGACCACTGTCATGAGTAGTAGCAATGGCACGATATCTTATACGTTGAGATCGGTACATATATATCCTAAAACAGTATATTTTACCAATAGCCTGCTATAACTTGTACTTGAAGTTTGAATTATAGCCTAACGAGGTACACAGCCTATGTCTACCCACCTCTGTAATATAGTATATGTTGGTTAAGGAGATGAGATCCCAGTTCCAGTTGCGTTAAGAAATCAGTCCAGCCCCGAGAGATGAGTCGACTTGACTGTGAAGGAGAAGAAGACGAGACGCGCATGAACCCACTCAGGAGACTGACTAAATCCTCTTCTTTTTCCCAGCCAACGTCTCGACACTCGCATAATGAGACATCTGCGTCCGTTGGTCCGCGGTCTCTGGAGCCGCCGTCGTTAGTCACTTTCTCTTTCCCGCTCCAATATCCCTTCTCCTGACCCCACCATGGCCGCGCGGTCGCTCGAAATCGTCGTGATCGCTGATCTCGACAAGCAGTCCAAGGACGAGACGACCTCAAGCCTCACCTTCTTCTCCTTTCTGCAGCATGGGACACTGACGATCGCCAAGTCGTCGAGGACGAGGCGTTCAGCCAAAACGAACTACGCCATTTCGTGGGGCGGCTTGCAGCGCGTCACGACCGAGATCCACGACGGCGAGCGCGGCTTTGAGCTCAGCGAACTCGCGTGGTTCCAAGGCAAGCTGCTCACGTTTGATGACCGCACGGGCACCGTCTTTGAGCTGTCGGGGTTCACGGGCCAGCGAGGCAGGAACAGAACGCATAGGAAGATGACTCCTCTTCAGGCGATTCCACAGCGCGCCATCACCGAAGGCGACGGCACGGCGCTGGTCAAGGGCCAAAAGCACGAGTGGGCGACCGTGAAAGACGGTGAGCTGTATATGGGCAGCAACGGTCTCGTCACGACAGACAAAGACGGCTCGACCAAGCGCGTGAACGAGTGGGTCGCTGTGCTGGACGCCGAGAATACGGTTCGTCGCGTCGACTGGGGTGCGCGGTACGCGCGCGTGCGTGAGGCACTGGGCATCACGCCCCCGGGGTACGTGACCCACGAGGCCGTCGAGTGGAGCAGCGTCCACAACAAGTGGGTCTTGCTGCCGCGCCGCGTGAGCGCCGACGCGTTTGACGAGTCGCTGGACGAACACCGCGGGGCCTACAAACTCATTCTCGCAAGCGACGATTTCCAGCAAATCGAGGTGGTTGAGATTCAAGGCCCCCTTGTCCCCGAGCGTGGGTTTTCGTCCTTTAAGTTTGTGCCCCACACGGACGACACTGTTCTCGTGGCCATCAAGAGTGTCGAACTCGGCGACGCGCAGGAGTCGTACTTGACTGTTTTGGATATCCAGGGCAACGTGCTACTGGCAGACACAAAGCTGCCCGGGGACCACAAGTACGAAGGCGTGGCGTTCGCGCAGGACTGGGCGCGTGCCGACGCGGCGGGCGAAGTAGACGTGGTGGCATCGGGGTGCTGTGGGTCGTGGTGGTCGTGAATGCGGGAGACGGGAGACGGGTTGGAGAGGTCTCCCACTTGCGGCAGCGCATTCGCCCCCGCGCGACGAGATGCAGCGTACAGTACAGTGTCCGCAGGTGACAGTCGTACGTCGTTCACGACGCAGCGACACGGACGCGCGCCGGTTGGAGCGAGCCCGATTGCATGGTAACTGCGGACGTGCGAGCGAGATGGCCGTCTTTCCACGGCGCCGATAATAAAACAATGTCGCTAAAGCATGGGTTTGGAGTCTCTTGGGCCCTCAACGGCGAACTCGAAGACCTCCAGATGCCGATATGACGAGGGCTTTGCGCGGTCCACCAAGGTCGAGGATTTGTGACCTGCCACCACACACTCGTGGGCGAGCACGATATGGACGAGACATTACCCACGAACGATCAAGACCTCATACATGAGAGTCTCATAGATCTCAATTCAGGAGATCCGGTTTAAAAGCGTCAGGGCCAAGAACTCAAGAGCCAAGGGCGGAAAGTACAAGACCGTTGGTGCCATCGAAGATCAGTTTTACCGGACCTTTGCGTTCTGCTGATTATCATACCGATGTACCCGAGCACCAAGCGCAAGAAGGTCGCGGGTTGACTGCAGAGAAGGCTGGGACTTGGGGACCATTGTCGTCATCTCGAGATGCTGCCTGTTATCTTCCTTGTATTCCTGCGAAACCCCAGCACAGCCAAGACTTGGTTGGCGTAGAAGGAAAAGCTTCCCGGTTGATCCGGCAATAAGCCCCAGCGTCTGTCAGCCTTCAGCGAATTTCATGGACATCCCGTTGTGATCGCAGGGGTGATCAGCGACTAATAAGTTGCAAAGGGAGCAATTGGCGCTGAGTCTAAAGCCAACACCGCAGGGCGCCCATTCGCTGCCGAGGAGGGACGGCGAGAAAGTGCCGCTCTAGCTCGTTCGCTGTTCATACAGTACAGTATGTTGTTCACGCACAGCCACTGACCACTTTGACGGTACAGTACAGTATTTACGGTGCCTGAGAGAATTTGGAAAATTGATCTTTTCTCACGCCCTGTCTGCCACTTGAACAACTTTGGCTCGCTGAACCAAGCATTTACCTTTACAAACAGACCGGAAGAGGCAAAAGCGAGTACGCAACCTTACTTTCAGGCAGCGTAAATACTGTACTATGCTGTACTGCCTCAGTCCTCTTTGGATGAGTGTGCTGGGCAAAGAAATCGTGCGGTTCGATTCGTGCCCATCTCGTGAACCCATGCACCCACAACCAGTTTTTTTTGGGTTGCAACACGCAGACACGGAAATTGAACCCAAACCAGAATCGCCAACAGTATCAATGCCTACAACTACTTGAGCCCAGGCCTAGTACCCGTATATCTGCTCGTTTTCAGTCGTTACGTTCCAGGTCGAACCCTGCATCTCTGACTGAGTCCTGCTTATTCTCTTGGTCTCTTTCTTCCAGCATATCGTTATCTGCGAGATCCACGTGTCGCTCCTGTGGGTGCACGACAGCAATTGACACGTGACGGGTTCAGTAAACATACAAGCACCTTCCGATCCTCGCTCGACACTGTACACTGTACCTACAAGTACTGTATTCTACGGTGCGGGGTGGAGAAACTGATCATCCCAAATGAATAGGTTGCCAAAGTCTTGGGTGCTAAACAATCCAGTGCAGTGCCTCTTCTTCAAGTAAAAAGTCACACCTGAACGGACTCGTGCAAACGGCCTCGGCCTCGGTTTCTCAGTTGTCCGACCCCACCGCCACAGGCCCAGTGTTGGTGAGAGCGGGCGCGCGTTTTTCTCGTTAAGAAACACCATAACAGCGCACATGCAGTGTCATGTTTATGTGCAAGTTGTGGTCGAAAGACGAAAACTGAGTCGGGCAGAATTGCCTCCCCTCCCGCGAAATTCGCGGTGAATCCCAGCAACACCAGCCACAAATCACCATCGCCCTTCCATCTTCACTAGCCCACATAATCCACGTTTCGCCTTGAACAAAATAGTGCCCGTTGGTGGATTGATTTTTCAGCACCCACGACCGAGGTTGGCTGCAAGAAAAACTCAGCAATTTCTTCACGCAAAACACCACCTCAGCGCCGGCGCAGGATAGAATTGTGGGTGAAAGGACTGCCTCAGTAGGAGTGACTTACTGACGATGGTTGGCCGGGCAGCAAGTCGGTTTGAGCCGGTCGTGTTTGTGCTTCACCCAATTACCTTTAGGATGACGGTACCGTCACAGCCTCCTGCATATCCCTTGCTACCTCCACGTGTGTCCCCTTCCCTACTCGAGCCTGAGAGTTTGCCTTTATCCTGCCCGTTCATTCCCCATTCTACGACACAACCCCCAAGTCAAACAGCTACCGAGGAACAAGTATGACGGTCTCTGCTGCGCCTCCTGACATCGTTGAACGTTTATCGTATGCGTCTATGAGCAAGGATGGTGACCAGTACACCGAGGCCAAGACCCCTGTCGTGGAACTAGAAGACGGCGCGTTGCGTGCCGGCGGCCGTCCTGACATCTGGAGCCGTGATTACATCGGCGTCCTCATCCAGTATGTTGGTGTCGGCATGGTCTACGGGACGCTTCCAGCGACCGTGTACCCCGTGCTCCAGCGATACCTCAACATGGAGGGCACGCAGATCGTCTCGGCCAGTGTGTTGATCAAGCTTCCGTGGTCGTTCAAGGTCTTCTACGGTATTCTGTCGGACTGCTTCCCGATCTTCGGGTACCGTCGCCGTCCGTTCATGATCATCGGCTGGACCATGTGTGGGCTCATGCTTTTGCTCATGGCCACGACCAAGATGGGCGAGCCGTACTATATGGACAGTAAACTCGTCAACAAGAAGCCGTCGCTTTGGACCGCCGCGGACAAGCTCAATATCAACTACAACGCACCGGACGTCGGTGGCAAGCTCATCGTGTTCATGATGCTTGCGGCGGTAGGATACGTCGGTGCCGATGTTGCTGCTGACGGCATGGTTGTGGAGCTTGCCCAGCGCGAGCCGGAGGCTGTACGTGGCACCACGCAGACGACAATCTACATGATCCGTACGATCTTTGTGACCGGCTCGATTGTCCTCGTGGGATTCTTTTTCAACGGCGAAGACTATGGTGGCGAGTTCAGCTTCTCGCTGACGTTCCCGCAGCTCATGCTTATCTTGACGCTCTGCACACTGCCCGTGATTCCATGCACGTGGTTTTTCATCAAGGAGGACAAGCACCCCGGTGTGAACTTCAAGAACTACATGTCGGAGTTCTGGGAACTGCTCCAATCGCGTGCAGTGTACCAAGTCATTGCGTACAAGTTTTTCTCGGGCATTTTTGAGAATCTCGGAACCACCGTGAGCTCGCCGATTGCGACGCACTGGGCCAAGGTGATGCCGATCAATGAAACCATTGCCAACGTCGCTGGCCATGCTATCTTTGCGGCCATCTTGTGGGGCACGATGAAGCAGGGTCTTAGCTGGGACTGGCGGTTCATGCACGCCATCACGATGGTCTGCGTGGTGGTTGTCGACTCGATCACGACGATGCTCACGACCTGGGATGTCGTGCGCAGTCAGTGGTTCTGGCTGGGCCCTCCGATCATCGAGAACATTCCGCAGGGCATCAGCTTTATCGTCGCTGCCTACGTTGTCGTAGAGCTCGCTGGTGAGGGCAATGAAGGCGCCGTCTACGGACTAGTCACGACCGTGTCAAACCTCTCGGGCACTTTCGCCTCGACAATCACCAAGAACATTGGGGCTGGGTTCAAGGTCACGACTGTGGACATTGCCGAGGACACGAACGACGTGCGCTGGAACGTGACCTACGTGCTGCTGATCGCGTACGGTGCCAACCTCTTTAGCTTGATCTTCCTGCCGATGCTCCCAGCCCAGAAGCGCCAGACCCAGGAGCTCAAGGCCAAGGGCGGCAAGAGCAAGATCATTGGTGCCTTCACCGTCTTTTACCTGGTGTTTGCACTCTGCTGGGCGGTCATGGTCAACATCATGTCCATCTACCCGAGCACCAAGTGTTACAAGTTCGTCGGTGGCAAGGGCTGCAAAAAGGCCCCGGCCAAGTAAATAATGATGCGACCACAGGTGATTTGTGCTTGGTTTGTTGGTCTCGGCCACCCTCACCACAACCTATGGAGTAGGAGCATACGTGTAGTACAGTTCCAACTGAATACAAGTGCATTTTAGCTATCCCATTCCGCCTGTAGCCAAGAAAGTCTCTTGTTGCAGCACATCGACCACTCCTACTCCTCCCCCAACTGAGCTGGCGTCTCCAACTAATAGCGGAAGAGCGGGTGGTCGAAATCATAGTTGGTTGCCGGCACTAATCAACATGTATTATTTGATAGAGGCTGTAAGCGGTTGACTTGAGTCGCTTCTTCAGTAGGCTACGCACACAATATGCATTATAGGAGGCATTTGGATCAATCTACTGTTTCAGTATAGATACGTATGCCCTTGAACATATATAAGCTATTTCATTGGATAAAATAGATTTTCAGAATATCCACCAATCCCCATCCTTTGTTGACTAAACGAGTCGCACTTGAACCACAATTCCGAGGAGCTCACCTCCCCACTTCCCCCACTTCCTCTCTCTCTCTCTCCATCCTCTAGCATGGCGATCCGCGACGAGCTCGTGCAGCAGGGCGTGCGCTTCCTGCAGCACGCCAAAGTTCAGACCACGCCGCTCTCGGAGCGGCTCCTGTTCCTCGAGAAGAAAGGGCTCACGCCCCAAGAGATCGCGCAGGCTCTCAAGCAGAGCGACGCGCTCACGGCGGCGCGCGCCGCGCAAGCACTCGCGTCTGTCGTACGTTCCCTCGATATCTCTCCTCTCTCTCTATACGATCCTTATGTGTTTCCGTGCGATCTGTGTAGACTAGCGCCAAGGCGGGGGAGCGTCTGAAGGGCCGCGTGGGGATTGTCGTCGGTGGCAACACTGGCCTCGGTCGCTTCATCACCGTGCGGCTCGCGAGCGAAGGCGCCAAGCTCACGGTTCTCGACGCCAAGAAGACGGCCGCGAACGAGAAGAGCATTGTCGAGGAGCTCCCCAAGGATGCATCGCCAGCGACACTAGTGGAGGGCGATCTCCACGCGTGGGCGTTCGTTGACAAGGCGTACAGCGACGTGGCCAAAGCCCACGGCCGCATCGACTTTGTCGTCAACTGCGTGCCCGCGGGGGAATCGCAAGGCCAGCAAACGCCGTTTGCTCAAGTCGAAGAAGCCGCATGGGACGCGGCAATGGGCGTCTCGGCCAAGGCCGTGTTTCTCAGCTGCAAGCGCGCCGTACAGCAGCTAGTGACCCAAGACAATGCCACTGTACGCGGCCGCATTGTCAACATCTCGTCCGTGGTGGGCGGCATGGTCGCGCGCAAAGGAGCGTTTACGTTTGGCGTGGCCAAGTCGGTCGTCGTGCAGCTCACGCGCCAGATCGCGGCCGAGTACGCGAGCCAGGGCGTGCTGTGCAACGCCGTCGCCCCCGGCCACATTGACGACTCGACCGACCCGCGCGACGTCGTGCCGCCCGTGGCCAGCAACCGCGTACCTGCAGAAGAAGCCGGCAAGGCGCTCGATGTGGCCAACGCCGTGTTGTTCCTCGTCTCGGACGAGACGCGGTACGTCCACGGCACAAACCTGCTCGTCGACGGCGGCTTCATGGCCACCTAAGACAAAAGATTTTCTCAACTCCAACAAACCATGTTTACCGTAAGCCTTTTTCTTCTCAAAACTTACTGTTAGTTGGCGAGATAGTCGCCGGCCTGGGTAACAATTTTCGTGACGGCGTCGACATGCGCTTGGATCGTCGTGGCATTATCGTGGAACGCAATGCCGTCGGCGATGCCAGGGAACGCCGCGCCAGCGTAGCCCTCGTAAAAGCCCGGCCCGAAAATCACGTGGCGATACCACGGCCGGTGCTGGAGTCCGTCCTCCGACAAGAACTGGCGCTCAAGATGCACGAGCTTGTCGTTCAGGGCGGTCACATTTAGCGTCGTCTTGCCGTCGCCACTGGCATCGGTCGCTGCACGGAACGCTGTCGACATCGTGATGAAATGGTCGATGGCCTGGCGCAGCCGCGAGTAGTCGATCGCCAGCTTGAGTGCCTTGGTCTGGACCTCTAGATTGCTCAGGTCCGTGTGCATGACGACGCCGTAGGTCGAAAAGTCAAAGGGCAAGATCGGTGCCGTCGCCAAGCGGATCGCCAGCAGCCCCCACCACCGAGCCGTCGTGGCCTGGGTCGTGAAATGCGGATCCAAATACTTCTCCACAAGCATGGGACTATCCATGGAGCTGTGGTACGCGCCAAACTTGTGGACCGGCGAGATCGTAAACGTAATGTCGGCCGAGATGATGCCCAAATGCTGGTAAAACGGCGTGAAATCAGTGCCTGAGCCCAAGAACTTGATGAGATGCTCCGGCGCGAGCGTACCCTTGTCAATTGACGGGTCCGCTCGCCGCTGCGCCGCGAGCTGCGCTTTCCACTGGTCGTAGAGCGTCGCTTCTGTCTCGTTGCCGTAGAACTGGTTGGCTGGCACGCTCTTGGCCGTCTCATAGAGGAATTCCGCGATCGACGGCGTGCCAGCGGCACTCACAAACGGCCCCGACACGGAATCCACGTTGATATACGCGACGGCGTTCTGGAGCAATTCTTGCTTGTTGTCTTCGGCGTACTCGGTGCTGCCCGTGAGACTGTACTCTTCGCCATCCCACGACGCGAGCTTGATCGTGCGGCGTGGCTGCCAGCCTTTCTTGCGCAGCTCACTGAGCCCACGTGCAATCTCTAGAAGTGTCGACGAACCGCTCGACGGATCCACGGCGCCACACACCCACGAGTCACGGTGGTGGCCCAAGATCACGAGCTGATCGGGTTCTGAGACTCCGTCGATGGTGCCGACCACGTCCCAGATCGTGCCAATGCTGTTGTCCATCTTCAAGTCGACGTTGACCTGCGTGGCGCCATCGTCGCCGAGGAAGTAGCCCTTCTCCAAGGCGAGTCCGCCGTGCCAGTCGGCGGGCGCGGGCGTACCACCGAGCGACTGGAAGATCAGCGTCGCCTGCTCGTAGCTCAGCACGGTCGCCGGCGTGCGGGGAATGTCCTCGAGGTCTTCAATCTTGAGATACGACGCATTCTTGGTCGAGGCAAACCCCGGAGTCAGCGGGTCCCCAGTGTACAGTGACATGTACTGAGCCGAGCCGCGCTGGAACGAATTCTTGGGACGCCACGGACCGTTCGGGTACGTGGGGCCCACGCCTTCGCCGTCGTCCGACGGGTCGGAGTAAATGAGCGTCGCAACCATGCCGAACCGCTCGGCCAGCATGACTTTGAGGCCGCGCATGTTGATACCGTACCGCACCAACGCGATCTTGCCCTTGAGCTCCACGCCCTGGGCCACGAACCACTCGAAATCCGACTGGCGTCCATAGTGCGCGTACACGATGGACGCCGTGACGTTGCCCGTGGCCGTAAATGCGAGGAACGGCGGCAGCGCGTCCTTGTCGGTCGTGCAGGCGTCGCCCTCAATGGATCCTTCCGTCAAATTGAGCTCCTGGGCACGTGAGGCTGGCGCCGTGATCGCCACGCGCTGGTGGACCGGCCTGGACAACAGTGGGTAATACGGAATGATCTCGGCCTTGATGCCCAAGTTCTCGAACTGCTGCTTGGTGTACAGCGCCGTCTCGTAGTCTTGCGCGGTGCCGGCCGAGTGCGGCTTGCTGGCGTACGCGTGTAGATGTTGCCGGAGCTTTTCGCGATCAATGCCGGCCAAGAAGACGGCCTCGGCCTGTGCGGCCGTAAGCGCGGGCGACTCGGACGCCGACAGCGTCGCCGTGGGTGAGAGACGTGGCCATTGGGCAACAAACAGCACGCTTCCGATCGCGACTGCGAGAGCAGCGAGGGCGACGACGCGCGCGAGACGCGAACGCGAAGGGCGCGAAGTAGCGGGGGCCGCGTGGAACGTGCCGTACGCAGCCGTAAGAGCGTCACTGGACGCCATTTGCACGTGGACGAGAAGAGCAAAGAGTGAGCAAATGAATGATGCTGCCTGCAGGTAGCCGAGGGGTCTGAGGTTTGCGCCATTGGCGCGCGAAGCGAATGGATCTTCCAACCTTTCGTGGGCTCACAAGACTGAAGATGACATGTTGCAGTTCGTTGCCCGCGGATGTCTAACATGTAAATTACGGACGATGGAAATTTGCAAAATAAAGGTAACTTTCAGTTATTTATTCTGCGGTAGCGTGTCGTATTTTGTGACGTGACCTTGCGCGCCATACACATTTTGAAAACTAAAACTATGACTTTCAAGGTCGATCTTTATTTTTACTTGATGTATTTTTCTAAAAAGTATTATGTTAATAAAACTGCACAGTTGAATGTGCTTGCAAGGCATATTTTGTGATACAAAGCAGTAAAATTTTGCTTCCCTGAGAATTACAAGTACGAGTCATTTCTTCAGCGCTGAAAGTTACGCGTGTATTTTACACGTGTAGAGTACCACCAAACTGTGTGTGCTGATAAGAAGATGATTTCTAATCAGAAGCCACACACATCACAAATGGCTTCGCTATCAGCCGTCGTCCTCATTCGCTTTGTGGGGGCCACACAAGGAAACAGATCCGCGTGGACGGCCACACACCCACCCTCGTCCACAGTCACTTCCTTATTGCATCCCTGTGAAGAAGAAGGAAGAGCGAGGTAGCGGACGCCGCGATGAAGCTCCCTGACGATGCGAGCGCTGCATACGGCACCTTCCACGGCGGCGCGCAACGTCCCACAACGGCATCCTCCACCACCCCCGCGCGCTCTACCCGCCCATGGCTGCGCGTGCTGGGTGTGGCCGGCGCCATCGCCGCGGCCGCGAGCGTCGCGATCTCGGCCACGTCCACACCGTCCACACTGACGGCGCCGTCCTCACTGTCGGCCGCGGCGTCCACACGTGCGGACGCTGTGGACCACGAAAAGATCTTCTTGGACGGTGTGGACCGCGAGAAGCTCCGCGAATATCTCCACGCGTATGCGAGCAAGCCGCACCCCGTGGGCACGACGCAGGACTACGCGACGGCCGTCTACACGAAGCAAATGTTCGAGTCGTTTGGCATTGCGGCCGAGATCAAGACGTACTACACGCTGCTGTCGACGCCGCGGCGTGCGGCCCGCGTTGCGATCACGGCGCCGGCTCCGCATGCGCGCGAGCTGAATCTCGCGGAAGCGAGCGTGGCGGGCGATATCTGCACGACGAATCCGGACGCGACGCCGCCGTACTTGGCGTACTCGCGGTCGGGCAACCTCACGGCCCCGGTCGTGTACGTCAACTATGGTCGCCCCGAGGACTTTGAGTGGCTCGTGGCCCAGGGCGTCGAGCTCAAGGGCAAGATCGCACTGGCGCGGTACGGCGGCAACTACCGCGGGCTCAAGGTGCTCATGGCCGAACAGCACGGCATGGCCGGCACGCTCATCTACTCCGACTCGCAAGACGACGGGTACGGCGTTGGCGCCGCATACCCGAACGGTCCGTGGCGTCCGAAAGACTCGTTCCAGCGTGGCTCGATTGAGAACCCGTCGCTGTACAGCGGCGACCCACTCACACCCGGGTACGCGGCGCTGAAAGACGCGCCGCGCATTCCAATTGACGACGCCAACGTGCCGCATACACTCGCGACGGTGCTCAGTTACGAGCAAGCGACGTACATCCTCGAGTCGCTGCGTGGCAAGAAGGCTCCGACGGCGTGGCAGGGCGGACTAGAGCTCGCGAATGGAGGCTACTACGTGGGTGACGACGGCACCACGCAGGTGCACATGGACCTGGACGTCGACACGAGTGTGGGGCCCATCTGGGACGTCATTGGCACGATTGAAGGGTCTGAGGAACCCGACCAGTATGTGCTCATTGGCAACCACCGCGACGCGTGGGTATGTGGCGCGATCGATCCCTCGAGCGGCTCGTCGACGATGCTCGAGATCGCGCGCAACTACGGCAACCTCCTCAAGAGTGGCTGGCGCCCGCGCCGAACGATCAAGCTTGCGTCGTGGGATGGCGAGGAGCTCAGTCTCTTGGGCAGCACCGAGTACGCCGAAGAACACAAGGAAGAGCTGCTCCAAAAGGCCGTCGTGTACATTAATGTGGACCTCACGTACGGCTCCATGGTCGCAGCGAGTAGTACGCCGTCGATCGCCAAGTTTTTGTACGAGACCGCCAAGGCAATCCCGGCCAACCAGTTTGTGGGCAACGAGACGGACGCGTCGCTGTACGCACAGTGGGTCGCGCAGTATGACGTCGCACGGGCCGCGTCGCCCGCGATGGACAAGCTCACACTCGCACCGGAGCACTTGATCTCGTTTCTCGGTGCCGGCAGCGACTACACCGTGTTTTACGTGCATCTGGGCGTGCCATCGGCCGACATTTCGTTCAAGTATTCCACGGGCGCGTCCTACGGCACGTACCACAGCACCATGGACTCGCCCATGTACCTGGAGACGGCCGCCGACCCTCACTACACGACCCAGGCGACAACGGCCAAGTGGTGGGGGTTGTTGACGTTGAAATTCGCGATGCTGCCGGTCGTGCCATTTGACTTTTCGACCTATGGTAT
This sequence comes from Pythium aristosporum, assembly GCA_023337755.1. Lineage (NCBI taxonomy): Eukaryota > Oomycota > Peronosporomycetes > Pythiales > Pythiaceae > Pythium > Pythium aristosporum. The sequence continues at coordinate 1,199 of JAADXL010000539.1, read as the reverse complement.
TGCAATGCACAAGGACCTGAGCAACCTGGAGGAGCAGACCAAGGCGTTGAAGTTGGCGCTCGACTACGCGGAGCTGCGCAAGTCAATTGACCATTTCATTGACAAGGCGTCCAACTTCACGGCGATTGCGTACGCGGTCGCGGCAAAGTACGCAGAGGGTGAAACGAGCGTCCCCAACACGGACGTGCTCAACGCCAAGCTCATCGGTCTCGAACGACAATTCCTCGCCGACGGGGGGCTGCCACATCGTCCGTGGTTTCGCCACGTGATCTTTGGCCCGGGCTTTTATGAAGGCTACGCCGGCGCGGCCTTCCCGGGCATTGCCGACGGCATTTTGTTCAAGGACAATGCCACGACCATGCAGGCCCACATTGGAGACGTTGCCAAGATCGTCACTAAGGCCGCCGACTTTTTGACCCTCGCGTAGATTGTTTTGGCGAGATTTGTGCAACTTCAGGTGGATCACATTTTCGCAAATGGTTGGTTGATTGACCGGCACGGCGTGATCAGAGGAAGACTTGGCCAAAATACTGTAGGATCTTTTCCTCTGATCCATTACGTTCCTCGTCTCGAAGCTGAAAAAACGCAATGAACAACAAACAAGAAAAGTCCGGGGTTGACAACGTCGCCCACCTCTTGCCAGCTCTGTGCTGGAACGCGTGATGCGTTCTTGGAAGCCTTTTTACTGGGGAGCACCTAATATATTATGATGGAGTTCCAACTTGGAGTTTCATTCCGGTATAATAGCATACAAATAATACTAAATTATCTGTTAGGTGCCCCCCACATCATGGAATCTCTGCACAGAAGGCACAGGACAGAGGCTTTGGACCGTGATCGTGATATCCTAACCCTATGATATTCAGTTTCACTTGATCATGAGGTCTAATATGTATGGACTTCTAATTCGGAGAGCAAAAGCATCTGTAGGTTTGACCGGTCTACAACGAGGCCTTACCGCTTCCAACCCCCACTGATCGTGGTGGGGGAACCCCCTCCCTCTACTGTGCACGCTTACCCGACACAGCACCAAAATACAGAGGAATTACCGAAAAATACAGAAGATGCACGTTTCCTACAGAAACTTGCCGTAAAGTCCAAAGTCGAGCCGGAGGATACAGAGAAAGAGCCTAAATGTACAGAGGCATTTTCGCATCTCCAGACGCTATGGATCTGATTGGGTAGCTCGCCCTAGACCT
>JAADXL010000538.1:0-23342 GCA_023337755.1 Pythium aristosporum | reverse complement strand
AAGGACGAGGCGGTGATCAAACCACTCCATGCAGTGCAGAAGTTCATCCACGACAGTGACGGGCGGGACATCATTTCGGGACTCACGACCAAGCAGCTGACCCACTTCGGTCGTCCGGATTGGAAGAAAGAGCTCACGCGGATCGCCGCCCAGCAGGACGAGATGCGCGACGGACTGGAGGGGCTGGTCAAGAAGGATCGTGTGGGCGTGTTTTTCTGTGGTCCAAAGCCCATGGGCAACCAGATCCACACCGACAGTGCCGCCTTCAACTTGGACGCGAAGCGCCAGTCGCCCAACGTGGTGTTCGACTTCCACAGCGAAAACTTCTAGACTTTGTGTAGATTTTTATATGGTTGATTTCTTATGACGTAGTGAGTATACGAAAGTTTTGTGATTCAATTATGGAGAATACTTGTTCACGACTGAATGCATCCACGTGCCTCGACAGCTTTCAGTTCAAAGTTGTGTAGTACTACTACACCGAAGTGCATTGGTGGAGATACACTATGTATTGAGTTGTCCCCCGTGTCACACGTCACATGTTCTTTACAGATGGCTACATCTGATACGAACGTACTTGCCACGGCCCTGTTCTTAACCGACTTGCTCTCGCATTGCATGCCACCTCATCACACTCGAAGCCAAGAAAGCAAGCAAAGCACGGGGAAGCCGGAGTGAGGGAAGACGACCATGGATCTCGTGAAGCAGCAAGTGGACGAGGCCAAGCGCATCTGGAAGAACAAGCGGCAGCTCTCCCACCAGATCCTGAACCTCGCGATGGTCATGCTCACGGCGCTCATGCTCTGGAAGGGGCTCATGCTCCACACGCAGAGCGAGTCGCCCGTCGTCGTCGTGCTCAGCGGCAGCATGGAGCCGGCCTTCCAGCGCGGCGATATTCTCTACCTCGATAATACGGTCGGTATTACTACTACTACTCCCCAACTCCGTTAGACCGTGTTGCAGGGACAGGGGGGGGACTAACCACGAGCTTCTTGTTTAGAAACCGCATTTAGACATTGGGGACATTGTCGTGTACAAGGTTAAAGGCCGCGACATTCCGATCGTCCACCGCGTGTTGGAGAAGCACAAGCGGTACGGCTTATTTAGACATTTAGACGCGTCTAAATTCATGCATGGGCCTTGACTTTACGCGTGCATGCAGCACGACCGACGGCTATGAAGTGTACTTGACCAAGGGCGACAACAACAACGTGGACGACCGGTCTGGACACGTTCCTACGGTTCTAATCCCAGTCAGGAAGAGGGTCTCACTCGTTTCTCTTGTATCTGTAGCGGGCTGTACGCTGACGGCCAGGTGTGGCTCGAGCGCGAGGACGTCGTCGGCATTGCGCGGGCGTGCGTTACTTAGACCTTCTCGGTCTAACTATTTTTTTTGTTGCGGCCGCTAACTATTTTTTGTGGTAATTTTCTTATTTGGGTCATGTAGATCCGTGCCGTACGCTGGAATGCTGACGATTCTGCTGAACGACTACCCGATGTTCAAGTACATTCTCGTCGGCGGCATGGGGCTGCTCGTGTTCACGCAGCGCGAGTAGGAGGAGTCCTCCTGTCGTAGAACGCCACTCTTCCATACAGGTTAGGTCCTTGGACGAATCCAAAGAACAAAAAAAAAAATGGAAGAGAGAGAGAGAACTGTTAATTGTTTTTTCGTTCAGCTTAGGGCGCCTGTTTTTTCAGCCGCGTCTTCAGCGCTTCCAGCAACTGCAACTGCGGCGCGAGATCGTACGGCATGGCACTGCTCGCATCGAACGTCGGCCGTTCCACGGGCTGAAACTCGCTCGCGATGCGGCGGTAGGCCTTGTCCTGGATGCGCTGGCGGAAGAGCCCGCGCCGCTTCTGGCGCTGCGTGAGCTCCTGGAGCAGCACGTTCACAATCTTCAAGCGGTCCGAGAGCTGCCAGCAAACGCCCTGGGCGTCCTCGCGCTCTGTCTCGTCTTGCAGCACGAGATCCAGACAGTGTCTCGTACGCGACTCGAGCCGGCGCCAGTGGACCCGCTCGAGCTCGCGCATGGGCTTTTGCCAGTCGACGTGGAGCACATCGTGCTGCTTGCCCTGGATCCAGTACTGGCGGATCCACTCCATTTCCAGTTCCGTCAGCGCGCTCTGCTCCTTGAGCACGTGCTGCGGTGTGAGCAGCCGCACCGTGTCACTATCCTTGATGAATGGCACGCTCGAGAGATCGTACGCGGCCTCGAGGCGCGCGAGAATCGACGCGAGCGTGCTGTCCGACTCGACTGCCACGCGGTGGGTCGTGCTCACGCGCACGGACGACCCCGTGAGCACCATGTGCTGGTGCGCGTGGTTAAAGTCACCCAGCAAATAGTACGCGTCGCCGTCGCGCGTGGCCATGGACACGGCCGGCGGCAATGCCTTCCCGGACTTGGTGGCTGGCTTCACGCCACTGGCCAACACCATTCGCTTCTTGGACTTGCCGCTTTCATTCACGGGCTGCTCGGGTGCAAGCCGCAACGCGATCCGCCAGTCCTTTTCCTGGGCGTCCTTGTCCTCGCCAAAGGCCGTGCGCTTCTTGCCCTTTGTGGGCGGCTTCTTGGGCTTCTTGTGGGGGTCCTCGAGCATGCAGTTGTAGACCCCAATGGCTGAAAAGTCCTGCAGCGAGCTATCGGCGTGCCAGCTCACGCTCGTCTTGCCAAGTCCGTAGGTCTCGTCGTCCTTGAGGCCGAGGTCCCAGTTCGACAGCGGCTCCATGTAGTTGATCAGCGTGAGGTTATACGCACAGCTGCCCATGGCATTGCTCGCCTTTTGCATGGCTCGCTGCGTGCGCGTCGTCATTTGCGTGTTGAGCGAGTGGATGGCTTTGAACCACGGCGCGACGCCCGTGCTGCCCGACCACGCGTGGGCAAAGATGCGTAGCCCCAGGTACTTGTACGTGATGCCCGGCTCGCCCACGAGCGTGCGCCGCACAAACGTGCGCGACAAGTTCTTGCCGCCGGCCATGACCACGTCGTACTGGAAATACGACTTGTCGCGCAGCGTCTCGAACGCGCGCTTGGCCGCCTTGTGGAAAGAGGCGTCGATGGTCGCGGCCGGCTCGTGGACAAAGCCCTGGTACGATGCGGCCAGCAATTTGCAAAAGTCCGGATGCACTGGCGTTAGAAACTTCTCATTGCCTTCATACTCAAAGCCGGCATTGGCTGCTTTCTGAGTGATGATGGGCTTGGGGCCGTCGTGGGACTTGGCTTTCTTGGTCGCGGGCGGCGGTTGCGCGGAAGCCGCCGTCGTAGAGCTGCTGCCCTGAGCGTCAGAGTCGGACTGCTTGGACTGCTTGCGCGCGGCGGCCTTGGCCTTCTTCTTGAGCCGCTCCTGCTTCTTGAGCAGCTTCTTGGTGGTCGCGTCCATCGTGGAGCTGAGTTGCTGGCGAGTTGATGGATGTGATTGATTGGAAAGGAGACCAAAGACACGCACCTTTGATGGGGAACATTCGGGCAACATTCCGAAGATAGTGTTACGCGAATGTTGCTAGAATGGGTAAATGTAGCCATGTCGTGACCCTTTTATTGTGTGTCCGCCAATATGGGGCAACCGTCCTTTTCCTACCCGCCCATGGCGCCGATGGGCATTGAAGTGAGATGAATGTGCGACACAGCGCAGCCTCATGCGCTCACCGTGACGTTGGAAGGGGGGGAGTGTGGAGACAGCCGCTGGAATTCGATGTCGAGTTGTCGTGGCCACAACCGCCTACGACCATTGTGGAGCTTCATCACGGGTTGGGGGTGTCGGCTCAGAACGGGCTGGCGGACATCGATCGTCAATCTGGTCGAGTTGTGCGCCGACCGACGAACGGAGTCGATTGCGTTAGCAAAAGCCCATGCCACTCGATGCATGAATCGCGTTTCATAGTGGTGGGTAGAATCCGTGGAGGCCTATTTGTAGTGCTCGCCCACGACTCCAAGGGGTTCTTCATGCGTAAAATCATCTTCACATTACTATACTCAGCACACTAACGCGTATCACACGAAATAAAAGAACGGCACCTACGAAACACTTAGAAGTTCTCGCTGTGGAAGTCAAACAGCACCTTGGGCGACTGGCGCTTCTCGTCCATGTTGAACGCGAAGCTGTCGTTGTGGATCTGGTTGCCCATGGGCTTTGGACCACAGAAGAACACGCCAACACGGAGCATCTTCGCCACGCCATCCAGTCCGACCTTGGACGTGTCCTGCTGAGCGGCGATCCGCGTGAGTTCTATCTTCCAGTCCGGACGACCGAAGTGGGTCAACTGCTTGGTTGCAAGTCCAGAGATGATGTCCTGGCCGTCCGTTTCATGCATCAGCCTTTGCAGTGCATGGAGCGGTTTAATCACCGCGTCATCCTTGAGCGGCGAGAAGTAGTTGTGGATCTCCAGACGGCCCTCAACATCCAAAGCACTCAGTCGGTTCATGGTCTCAGCAAACCACGTGAGCGCCTCTTGGTCGCGTGTGATCCAGTAGAAGTAGATCTTCTTGAGCTTGAAGGTCTTGGGCATCTTCACGTGATTGCACCGGTTGCAGCGGAAGGCCTCCCACTGATGGACGATGCTTTGCAGGATGGATGCGAACGGCGTGACACCAATGCCAGCGCCAACAAACACCACCGACTCGTAACGGTAGTAGTCTTGCGAGGGTGCCCCCACGGGGCCGTCGATAAATATGGGTGGGTAGGATACTGCGTCAAGCAGTCGGGGACCTGCCGCGCCGCCTTGAACACTTCCAAAGGCAGTGCTTTCAAAGGCGGTACTTGCAAAGCCGGTGCTTTCAAAGGCCGTGTTCTCAAAGGCGGTTGCTGCAGTAGGCAGATAGTTTTCGTTACCGCCGTTCTTGTGGTCTTCCAGAGCTTTTCGGAGCGTCGCGTGGAGTGCGTTCGTCCAGTCACCTGCATTGCGGATGTGGACACTCACGTAGTCGTCCTCCGGGGCCGATGAGATCGTGAACGGATGCCACTCAAAGCGCGAGACTGCGGGCACGTTCACGAACATGTACATGCCCGGGTGGTAGTGGAAGTTGTCGGGTTTCTCCATGTAGATCGCGCACGTGCCTTGCAAGAACTTGACTCTGGTGATCCGTGTTTGGCCGCCAAAGACGTTGCTCACGCGGTACCGCTTCTCGATCGCATAGAGCATTAGCGGTGGCAGCACCCAGAAGGAGGCCTGCGGCGGCTGCACCCATGCGGCGACGCCGTGGAGGATAATGAGCGCGAGAAACGGCACGAAGAAGACGTGGGTCATCCAGAAGGTGTTGAAGTTGCCTCGGCGAATGCGGGCGTGGGTGAGCGGACCGGCGATTGCGGCGATCAGCACCATGACGGCACCCGTCCAGATTGGGATCGTGGGGAGTAAGCTGGTGATGCTTTCGTCACGGACAAACGACAGGTTCTGGAATCGGGACGTCGCCATGACTTCATCGGACACCGTGCGAAGCTGGTAGACGATACAGACCCACGCGACTGTGTGGCCCAGCGAGGAGAGCAGCATCACGACACCACAAATCTTGTGGAACTCGATGTTCTGGTCCACTGGGACACGCGAGGAGATGGCGGCAAAGCGTCGCAGGAACGCGACGAAGTTGCGGCACATGGGCAGCAGCAGGAAGAGCGTGTTGACCATGATGATCTGCGCGAATCCCTTGGCGATCTTGGGCCAATACCAGGCCGCTGGATCGTAGTCGACGTAGTGCGACTTGATGTAAAAAGCTCCCATCATCATCAACGCGTACGCACAGAGATAGATGATCTCGGCGTCGTGCTTGCGGTAGTAACTGACGAGCCGTCGGCGCCAGGCAGGAACCTGGCGGCTTGCCTGGGGTGTAGCGGCGCTCGCTGCCGGTCCATTTCCGTTGGATGAGGCCGTGGTAGAATCGCTGGAGGCAGTGGAGGCGTCGTCCCCTCTAAGCAAGGGACCAAAGGCCTCGCAGAACTCTCGGTACGTCATGTAGTGCGTGTGTGCAGTGCCGCTGAAGATGCGCTCAACAATGTCGCGGCACTGGACGTCCCCGTACAGCTGAAGCCGGCTCGCGAGCAGAGTGGCGTCGATAAAGTCGGCGACGCCATCGCGCGACAGCATACCTTTCTGGTCGGCGTCGAAGAGCTCAAAGAGGAACCGGCACCGGTCGTCGCCTGGTAGTGATGAGCCACGAACCGCGTCGATGAGCAGTGCCACGGATTCTCGTGGCAGTTGCCCGGTCGCCGTGGAGATAGTCGGTCGCTCGGACGCTGCGCCGTTGTTTCCGTTCACCGAGCACTGACTCGTGTGAAGAGCGCTGCGGCCGACGCCCATCGTTGCATTGAAGAAAGAGCTGCCAAAGCCGCCATTTTGGTGATTGGATGCCACCAGAGTCTGCGTGTCGTACCCCGAGTGGATGGAGCTGAGGTGGGACATTCCGATTGGAGCTGTGGTGGTCGCGCGCTCACTTGGCCGGATACTCCACTTGCTGCTCGCGAACGATTGCCCCAAATCCACGGAACTACTGGCGAGGAAGTCGCGCAATTGGTGGAGCTCCTGCAGATCCATTTGCTTCGCTGCAAGCGTGAGTCGGCTCGCTGACAGCGGATGATGTTGGTCATCATGTCGGTCTGTATGGTGATGTTCATGCTGCGGCACGATGGGGATTCGTGAGACCGAGAACATGAGCGGCTGAGCGAATGGCTCGGGCTGTGACGAGTCGAGTCCGTACGCCGTCAAGGAACTAGCCCGGCGATTGTGATTCAGGATTGGCGAATCGCTCATGGGCGATTCGCCTTCTCCCTGCAGCATCGTGACCGAAAGCGACGATTGGTCGAGACCGCCATGAGAGTTGTCGTCTATGTAGATCTCCCTGGCGTGGCTGAGCGGCGGACAGCGGGTGGCGCGATAGCTGGGCGACGAGAAGTTCTCGTACGCGTGGTGGTGCGGGTGGTGTGGTCGTCGCGCCATCGCTGGGGGAACGAGTTTGAATGGATTGTGGTGGGGGCTCGCAGACTTTCGTGAGCTCGCATTGGGAGTACTGCCTTCGAAGACAATTGACGGCAGCCAGGAATCAAGGGATGGGGTCACACCTGCACGGAGGGGTCAAGCGACGAGCCCAAACAAGGTCTCTGTCCAAACGCGATCCGTCAACGGCCACCGTTTCTGACGTGCCACCGCACTGCACGCTCCGGTATTGCAGTGAGACTGTGATGAAGGTAGCACTGGATGTCGGCTCAGTCGAGGCTCTGCGCAAAATAACGTCGGGTTTTCCTTGAAGCCTGTCTTGCTGACTGTGGACATAGCTGAGCCTTCAAGGTGCAGAGCCTGGCCCGTGGACAAGGTCTCTCACTCTCTTTGTTGAACTGTGAGATCTCGACTGCGCTGGAGACGCGGAGCCAGGGAGATTTGAAGACTCTGGATTCTGAGGCAAGCCATGGCTCTTGACTCTCGCCAGCAGCTCTCGCAAGAATCTCTTCAACTCATAGGCTGTCCTTCGGTCGTTCCCATCTATCTAAAACAGTACATTAAGAGTGTTATTACTTACTGCGATTAGATACATGTACTATGAATGATTAGTTACGGTGTGGAAAGCTCAGATAAGAGCGTGACGATCGCTTCATCGATTATGGACTCCTAGCGAAAGCTTCCGCGTGGTTTCTTGTTTGGACCCAGCGGTATGATACACAAGATCTTCCACTGAGATAACATACACTATCCTCCTCTCTTTCTCCCACAGCCATTGTAAATTATGCTTTTTCTTGTACACCTCAGCTGAGGCAGAGTTCGCCAGAGGTTTCACATAGAAGAGCTCAGTTTGCCACCTGTGATCTGCGAACCATCATCCGAAAGCGCCAGATCTTGGATGTATACAGTATTCTATAGTGCAACGTTTCCATGCCGTGAGTCCAGAGATGTGTCAGCTTGCGATGTGCTGTCGACACTTTTCTCCACACTCAGTTCAAGTCCTTTCAGCCCTCTCAAAGCAGTAGCAGTTGCACTTGATTCCCCAAGATCGCATCATCGAACGAGTGCGTCAGTTCCATTCGCTAGACAAGCCACATGGCTACATTTGGAGTAACTGTCTCAGCGTCTTTGAATCGACTCAGCACGGAGTGCTGGCGAATTCATCTCGTCCCTCCCTTCCCCTGGAGTTCTACCGAGAAACGTCGGCTTGGTGTTGTTTTCATGCCTTGGGAATAGAATATTACTATCACATTCATAAATAATACCTAAAAGTTTTCGCTATGGAAGTCAAACACGACGTTGTGGGTCGTGCGTATCTCGTCCTGGTTGAAAGCCGCACAGTCGCTGTGGATCTGGTTGCCCATGGGCTTTGGTCCACAGAAGAAGACGCCGATTTCGCGGGTACGCGCCTTTGTAGGTTGCGTGCCCGTGTCCTGTTGAGCGGCAATGCGATAAAGCTCTTTCTGCCAGTCCGGGCGCCCAAAGTGGGTCAACTGCTTGGTCGTGAGGCCTGAGATGATGTCTCGCCCTTCGCTGTCGTGGATGTATTTCTGCAGCGCATAGAGTGGTGCTATCACAGTCTTTTCCTTGAGTGGCGAGAAGTAGTTGTGGATCTCCAGTCGGCCCTCCGTGTCCAATGCACTCAGTCGGTTCATGGTCTCAGCAAACCATGTGAGCGCCTCTTGCTCCCGTGTGATCCAGTAAAAGTAGATCTTCTTGAGCTTGAAGGTCTTGGGCAGCTTCACGCTGTTGCAGCGATCGCAACGGAACGCCTCCCACTGATGGACGATGCTTTGCAGGATGGATGCAAACGGCGTGACGCCAATGCCGGCGCCAACAAACACCACCGACTCGTAACGGTAGTAGTCTTGCGAAGGTGCCCCCACCGGCCCATCGATAAAGACGGCGGGGAACGCACGAGCAATTGCACCAAAGCCACGCTCGAGGTCGTCGTCTCTGCCTCCACCACTTCGCTGGAGACACTGCCGAAGCACAGCGTGGAGGGCACCGGTCCAGTCACCAGCATTGCGGATGTGGACGCTGACATAGTCGTCCTCAGGAGCCGACGAGATGGTAAAGGGATGCCACTCGTACGTTGAGATGAGCGGCACCTTGAGGAAGAGATACATGCCCGGGTGGAAGTGGAAGCCATGGGGTTTGTCCATGAAGACGGCGACCGTCTCCTTCGAAAACTGGACACGCTGGATCTGGGTATTGCCGCCAATTGCCGAGGTCGCCTTGACACGGTAGCGGCGCTCGGCCGCGTAGAGAAGCAGTGGTGGCAGCACCCAGTAGTACGCCTGCGGCGGTTGCACCCACATGGCGAGTCCGTGGACAACGATGAGCACGAGGAACGGCAGGAGCATGAGGTGCGTGAGCCAAAAGGCGTTGAAATCGCCACGGCGGATCTTGGGGTGCGTGAGCGGTGCGGCCACGGCGGCGAGCAGCAGCATGAGCACGCCCGTCCACATGGGTGTGCGCTCGAGCAAGCGGGGGATGCTCTCGTTGCGCACGAAGGTCAAGTGCGCGTACCGGGACCGCTGAAAGACGTCATCCGGGACCGTACGCATGTAGTAGGCGTTAAAGACCCACGCGACGGAGTGGCCCAGCGACGCCAGCAGCATGACGACGCCGCAGATCTTGTGGAATTCAATGTTCTGGTCGACCGGGAGCCGAGACGAGATGGCTGCAAACTTGCGAAGGAACGCGACGAACTTGCGGTAGATGGGCAGCAGTAGAAAGAGTGTGTTGACCATGACAATTTGGGCAAAGCCCTTGGCGATCTTGGCGCCGTAGCCGACTGCCGGGTCGTAGTGGACGTAGTACGCCTTGGCAAAAAACGCGGCCACCATGAGAAGCACGTACAGAATGAGCCAGTGGACTTCGGACGCGTGGGCCTTGTACTGCTTCTTCAGACGGGCCAAACGTCCTTTATTGACCTTGGGCGTGACCATCGGAACCGGCGTGTCTGAGGAGCCTTTTGGCTCATTGACGACGCCGTGGAAGGCGTGCTGGAACTCATGGAATTCCATCCAAGACGCGTCGGCCGTGCCAGCGAACAGCTTGGCGACAATGTCTTTCACGTGGAGATCCCCATACGTCTCGAGGTTGCCAGCGAGCAGCGTGGCGTCGATAAACGCCGCGACGCCTTCCCGAGTGAGCACGCCGCAACCGTCCGCATCGAAGAGATCAAATAGAAACCGCGTCTTCTCGTCGTCGGGCAACACCGACGCACGCACGGCATCGATCAGAACGGCCACAGACTCGCGTGGCAGCAGGGGCATGTGCGTCGTCAGGTGCACGGTCGATTCCGAGTCGGAACACGGCACGACATTGACGAAATGGCTCTCGCCGAGCGGCTGCAGCTTGTGGGCCGACGTCACCAGCGGCGCGTAGCTGGTGTGCACCGGGTTCTCGTAGATCGAGGTCTTGACGAGGTAGTCGCGCAGCTCCAGCAGCCCCGCCCTGCTCATGCGCCGGCTATCGCACGAGCTCGGCACGCCCATGGACTCGAAGAGGGAACCGGACGCGCAGTCGCTTTCGCTAAATGAGGCGTACTGGCTACTGGCCGGCGAGACAAACATCATCTCGCGCTGGAACTGGTGGCGAGCCATGAGAGCGAGAGAGAAGAGAGACAGAGTTGATGGAGACGCGATCTGCCTGCCACCACCACCACGGTTTTGTTCCTGTTGGCGATATTGTCACACACTGTCGGCAGTAGAAAAAGCAAAACAAGAACACTCGCGGATAAGAAAACTGGAGTCTCGAGACGAAGTCGTACGTATGGCGTTCAGTAGCGTTCCCCGAATCTTTCGACATCTAGAAAAAGGAACGCGTGCGTTTGTCCACCACGAAACCGCGCGGTTTCTCGTCCAGCGATGATGTGCCGTATTTGTCTTGTATTCTCTTCAATGGGACGACAAGAAGACACGTCTCTGATCTTTGATCCTGCCAAAGACGTCAACTGGTCCTCCGCTTAGTCTTTCCAATGCTGGCGCCATATGGCTACACTTGTGATGGGCAAATCAAACAAAATCAAGTTGATGGAAACATACAAACATTAAGTCAACACAAGTCGCATGTCGTGACTTGTGTTGACTTGTTGCTCTCGTGCGACCACTTTGGTGCGGCGGCTGCTTTTTACGAACGGCCAACGAACGCATGACGCATCTCAGCTTTTGACGATAGAAGGCACGCACACCACCGTACATGGTGGTCATATTGGAAGCTTAGAAGCACTGTACACCACACACAACAATAGAATAGTTGCGTGTTCGGTTGGCGAGTACGGTACGATTCTGGCGTCAGCCCACACCCCCAATGTCGATCGTATCGATTCCGGTACTCTAGCCCACAGGATTTTGATGAAGCCAGAGCTCGTCTGTGGACTCGATGGGGAGACATGCATTCTGCTGCACATCGTTCAATGCGCGTGGATCTTCTCAGTGAGCAAATCTCATCGTGCCCCATCGGAATCCAATGGGGCACGATCTCCTGGAGAAAAGAATCTCCCGTCTATGCTTCGTGTTGTGGTGACGTTGAGCACACCGCATATATTTAAAGCCTCTCGTGGTGGGTTGCTGCGGAGCTCCTGCGTGCAGATTCAACCGTGGACCACTAGTCTTGGCAAGCCTACATTTCAGTTAATTTATGTCGCTGTCTTCTTTCTTACAGTACAGTATTACTATCATACTCTCCGACGTTAATAAAAGCTTTCGCGGCGAAAGTCGAACGTGACACCGGCCGAGTTGTGTGCTGGCTGCTGGTGCAGGTTAAAGCGCGCACATTCGTCGTGGATCGTACGCCCGAGCGCGCTGGGGCCACGGAAGAAAACGGCCACGTCGTTGGAATCACACGACGCGTCAACGCTTACCCGCGGAAGGGCCGCCTGAGTCTGTTGTTCATCCCGAGCCTCGCGCTGTGCTCGGTCGCGACGCATCTGGTCGTTGCGTCGCTCTTGTTCGTTGGCGATCCGCAGCAACTCGCGATTCCAGTCCGGACGGCCGACATGTACGACTTGCCTGGTCGCAGTATTCTCGCCTGCCGCAACGTCTTCTTGGCCATCCACGTCGACAATAGCAGGCTGCTGAGGAGTGACGGCCGGCTCGTTCGTAAAATAGCTGTGGACTTCCAGTCGCCCTTCCGTATCGAGCTCGGCCAGTTGGTCCATGAACTCGGTGAACCACGCGAGCGACTCGTGTCCGCGCGTGACCCAGTAGAAGTATACCTTCTGAACCTGGAACTTGCGTGGGAACGCCACGGCTTCGCAGCACGGACACTTGAACGATTCCCACTGGTGCACGATGCTTCGCAGGATCGACGCGAGTGGCGTAACGTCGTCCGGGCCGGCGTTGACAAACACGACCGACTGGTACCGGTAGTACTCTTGCGACGGCGTCCCAATGGGCCCGTCGATACACACGGACGGGTACGGTGACTTCTGCGCCGTATTCGCTTCCAGATCGACCGTCGCACTGTCTTGGCAATGATCTTTGATCGACTGGAGCATTTTGTGGAGATCGTCCGTCCACGCCGTGAGATTTCGTACGTGAACGCTGAGGTATTCGTCCTCGGGCGCCGATGAGATCGTGAACGGATGCCACTCGAGCCGCGAGATCACTGGCACGTTGAGCAGTAGGTACATGCCCGGCTGGAAATCGAAATTCTTGGGTTTCTTCATGAAGACCGCGACTGTGTCGTGCGAAAACTCCACGCGCGTAATACTCGAGTGGCCACCAAAGAGCTTGGCCATACGATACCGCTTCTCGACGACGTACAGCGCGAGTGGTGGCAGCACCCACATGAGCGCTTGCGGTGTTTGCACCCACATGGCCAGCCCATGGATGAGGAGCAAGATGAGAAGCGACACGAAGAGCAAATGCGAGACCCAGAACGTGTTGAAGTGGCGGCGGTGGATCTTGGCGTGGGCGAGCGGTGCGGCGATGATGACGATCACCAGCATCACGCTACCAGTCCACATTGGAAGGTGCGAAAGGAGATCCCACAGTGTCTGATCCCGCACAAATCCGAGTGAAGTAAGCAGGTGAGACTCGTGCCAGACTTCTTCTGGTGCAGTCTGGATGCGGTGCAGAATGACTCCCCACGCAAACATGTGGATAAGTGATGACACAAGCATGACGACGCCGCAGATCTTGTGGAAGGCGAGGTGCTTTTCGATGGGAACTCGCGTCGTGATGGATCCGAACTGGCTCAGATACGTCACGACACCACGGCACATGGGAAGCAGCAAGAAGCAGGCGTTGACTAGGATCACTTGCGAAGAGCCCTTGGCGATGCGAAGCGCGGATCCAGTAGCCGGATCCAATGGGACACACAAGGCTTTGATGACGAACGCTGCGAGCAGCACTGCCAAGTAGAAGGCAAGCCAGTTGATCTCGGCGGGATACTTGTGATACCTTGCCATGATCTTGCGCTGCCAGAAATTTTGCGTTCGCTCGGCGACGAGTGATGGCCGATAGTGAATAGATGGCTTGTATTCAGACAACCGCGGTTGTTCAGCAGACACCGGCTCGCTCTCGCGGTTCTGAAGCTCAGACTTTACTGGAGCGACAGTTGTAGCAACAGCGTTGGTGGGTCCTCGCACAGCTAGGTTGAACACTCTCCGAAACTCCTTGTAGGTCATTTGGTTCTGATTGGAGCTGTTCGTGAACAGTTGGTCGACCATATCGTCAATTCGAGAGTCTTCGTGGGTCTTGAGATTATTTGCGAGTAGTGTGGCCTCGACAAACGCTGCGACCCGCTCACGCGACAAGACCCCTTGCTCGCCAACGTCAAAGAGATCGAACACGAAACGGCACTTGTCGTCGTCCTGAAGCGATGAGGCTCGCACAGCGTCGATCAACACGGCGACCGACTCGCGCGGCAGCGGCGATTTGCAGAATGGCTTCGACATGGAGGGCTGCTTTCGCATGCTCGCTTTCAACGGGAGCGGCATCACGCCACCGAATTCGCCAGACAGCGTACGCGTGGACGACATCATAGAACTCTCGCTTTGTGTAACGCTAGCTCGTCCACAAACGCCGATGAAATTCTGTGGGTTCTCAGAGGGCGATGGCGAGACCAAAGGCAGAAATCGGTGCTGGGAGGGCGGAAGCTGGGCAACAAAACTCGCGTCGATGTCGATGTCGATGTCGATGTCGATGTCGATGTCGATGTCGATATCTTCATCTTCTTTGTGCTCGTCTGCTGAGTCCGTTGAGGACGTGTGGCATTGCGGCGACATTGTTACCTTGGTCAAGCTGTTCCATAGGCATTCGCGGAGGTGGTGGAGCTCCTGCAGACCCATAACACGGCTTTCCCGTGCTGATGAACGCCGAACTAGCGCAGGTGGAGACGTGCCCGTCGGCGTTTTGCTCTCGGCATATAGGACCCCCGTAAAGTCGAGTTCATCCACGGGCGAATTGCACAAGATCGAGTTGTTGGACAAGGCGACCGAGGTCGACTCACCGTCCGTGTAGGCGTACGAATCCATGTCCGTGTCCGAACATGGAATCGAGAGGGTACTGCATCGGTCGGCGCGGCGAAGGTCAGGTGCATCCTTGAGCGGTGCAAATGAGGTCGCGCTGGGAGACGCGAGATTGCCAGCGGAAATCAGCGTGTCAAAGCAGTTCAAGTCGATGCTGGACTGTTGATATGGGTCGACGGCTTCGGTCACCATCGTCTCTGTCTTTGACTGGCGTGACATACTAGTCGACGAGGAGATCTTGCGAGGTCGGGCGCTGTTGCAAGATTTCGCTCGGCGTATCTCTCGGTGCGAGAGTACTTTGAATATGCTAGAAACGCAAGTGCGCTCAGCACGTCAACGACTAGATCACCGAGCGTTGAAAATGGGCACGTGTTGGGGTGTAATCCCCTTCTGGACCACGAGTCGCTTTTTCGCCGGCCGGTGCCTGCAACACCATAGAGTATTGTTTCAGTGGCTACGATAGTTGGGCTCACCAAGCCAGGATCATCGTAAGCGATCGGGTTACTATGCGTGTAGAAGTCACCATCGGTTTGTGGTATCCGACAGATCGGTTCTCGCGAGTTGGAGGCATTGAGGTTTTGTGCCTCTACGTAGGATTGGACAGACGGACCTGCTCGAACATGGCTACATCGTCTGGTGGGGAATATGATTGGCTCGCCAAAGGAGCTGCAGGCACCAGATGGGCAACTCTTCCGTTCAGTCACGTACACTCTATATGGCATGGAGAGCAAGTCGCCACGAAAACCACCTCCCGTCCTTGACGTGCCTCTTCGCCTCGAGGTCAAAATTAACGGCACAGCTTCTCCGAAAGCGATAGGCGCTACTCCTCACTCCCCGTCGAACTAGCTCTGGGTTTGACCGGCTTCATACTGACTCACACATCTCCGTACGACGTTTGAAGTGTTCAGATATCAAGAAGCGAAATCCGGTATTCACTACTGGTGTGCGTTCAGTCTTACATGTCCTTTTCACCGGCGCCGCTCCCTCGATCGGGAGCGATCACGACGACGATCACGACTGTGATCCGCGCTGCGCTCTCGACTTCGATTACGGCGTTGGCCGTCTCGGGGGCGATTCGCGCCTGGTTTGCTTCTTACGTCACGCTCTGTTCTCGTGTCCACAGTCATATAATCCTGCAAACAAAGCGTTAGCATTAGCCCGGTTCCAACAACATCCCACACAGAGGCATATTTGTGCATACGTCGACAGTCGGGCCATAGTTGTTTCGGAACTGGTCCTGTAAATGTGAACGACATATGTGGTCAGTCACGGGCATACAGAAGACGCTTTTGGCAGCGCGATACGTACATCAATGTGCTTCTTGAATTTCAGCTTCGCTGCCATCCACGACTTGTCCTTAGCCGTCTCATCATCATTGTCTTCATCGTCTTCGAGCACTTGACCATGGTATGCTTCCGTTGTTTCGTCCGATTTCTTGCTCGCGTGTTCTTCATTCACACCGAGCAGCGTGGCTTGGAACTGTGCCAGTTTCTGGAGTGTGTCTTGTTGCCGGCCCGAGCGGTTGGCCATCTTCTTGCGCTCCAGAAATTTCGCGCGCTGCTGCTGGAGAGGAGTGAGCACGTCGCTCTTGGACTTGGCAAGCTCTTGCTCGCGTGCTTTCTGGCCAAGTAGAACTGCAGCAGCTTTCTTGTCGCGCTTGAGCTCCTCACGCAATCGCGTGTACTCGTCTCGCTCATCCTTGACCGCTGTCTTGAGTTTCTTTTTCTTCTCGCTCGTTTCATCGTGCTTGGCCTCCACGGGGGCATCGTCACTCCGTTCCTTCTTCTCTTCGGCATTCCCTGTGCCGGCAGATGCCGCAGCGACCGCAGCCTTCAAGCGTGCGCGGGCATCCATCTTCACCGTCTTCTCCTTTCCACCACGCGATGCATCGGCGCCTTCCGAGTCCTTGGTCGTCTCAGCGATTTTCTGAGCAATCTCTTGATCCACTTCGGCCTTGAGCTTGGTATCGTCCAGTAGGTCATGGCTGCTCATGACTTTCTTCTTTTTCTTTTTCTTACTGCCGCCGTCTTCCTCATCAAACGCCTCTTCCTCGTCGCCAAACGACAGCAGCTTGCGGTCCTTTGTGGCCTTGCGCTGGCGCTTTTTCTTGGCGGTCTCGCTTTCCTCGGGCGCGCGCCGCGTGGTCTCGCGCACGACGATATCATCAAACGGGTTCCACAATACTTCGGCGCTGAGCAGCTTGGGCGGGGAAAGTGGGCGGTCGCTGTCGTCCGTGTCGACGTCACTCACACTCAGCAAATTGAAGATGGTGTTGCCCGTGATCTTGCCGAAAATCGTGTGCTTGCGGTTGAGAAACTCGCATGCATCGAGCGTGAAGAAGAACTGCGCGTGGTTCGAGTTGGGCTTGTTCTCGTTGGCCATCGCGACGATGCCGCGGTGGTTGAACTTGAGCCGCGAGTGGAACTCGTCGATGAAGGGCTCGCCGTACACGCTCTCGCCGCCCGTGCCCGTACCCGTCGGGTCGCCACCCTGCACCATAAAGTCCTTGATGATGCGATGGAAGATCGTGTTGTCATAGTACTAATACACGCATGAAGAGACGGTCAGCAACAGCACGAGAGAGAAATACGACGGGGAGACGTACGCCTTCGAGACAGAGCTGCACAAAGTTGCGGCAGGCCTTCGGCGCCTGCTGCGGCCAGAGCTCGATGTCTAGATCGCCGAAGGACGTGTGGAGAAGCACCTTCCCCTCGGTCGCCGGCTCGGTCACGTACATATTCGACATGGTCGCTGGTTCCCTTTCCCCCGCTTTACATTCCCCGCCCCCAGTCAAAGGCCTGCATCGGTTTTAGTAAAGTACCTCGTCTTAGTGACTATAGTGACATGGAGGAGGAATTAGAAATGGGTTTCTTTATGGATGTGCCGCTTCAACTTGGACTTGGCCTAAGTCACTTGGGAGCAAGAAGCAACGGACGGAAAAGGATCTTACGGGGAGAGATGGCGACGCGCACGGGGAAGCTCGTCGTGGACCGCAAGACGGGCAAGATGGTGGAGGAGATGAAGGAGGACCAGATGATGGTCGCGCTCTTTGATCCCGAGAGCGAACAGCCAGGCGACTACAAGTTCCAGCGCGTGCTGCGGTCCGACTTCACGCTGTACGATCTCACTCCATCACTTTCTCTCTGTGGCTGTGCTGATGGGGATTGTGGCACGCAGGAAACGTATTAATGAGCTGTTCAAGTGCAACGCGGCACTGCTTAAAGATCCGTTCGGAAGTACGTCCGTCTCGGCATAGCCCGTCTAGGATCCAAGGCTGACTAGACGTTTGTTCACCAACCAGACGTGATTTGGCCCAAGGACTGGATCGTACAGGTGCTACCACCCACGACCACCGACAAGTGGTACTACATCATCCACGAGCGGCTCGAGCCAGCACCGCAGGACGATCTCGAGGACCCGATGTACACTGGCGGCGCTGTGCTTGTGCTCGCCAGTGTGCCCAAGGAATGCGAGCCAGTGGACATACGTACGTGGCTGTTGTTTGGCATTGCGCAAGACTATGAACCACTGGAGCGTGTGCACGAGAGCATTCGCGTCGCCGAGAAGAAAAGGGACGTGCTGAAGCAAAAGCTGCGTGCGTTGCCATCGATCGAAGTCGACGGCTCGCCCGAGCAGCAGGCCGAGATGCGCAAGAAACTCTCGGACGCGATCACGAGCCACTCGGCGAAATTCAATGAAGAACTGGACGCGCTGAGCAAGAAGCGCGTGCGCATTGAGAAGCTACTGATGACCGAGCCAATGGAGCTCACGGCTATGCCGATTGACAAGCCCGTCGTTGCAGCCAACAAGCAAGAAAGCATGGAGCAGTACGCCAAGCGTGTCGAGACGCGTAGTTGGACCGTGCGGTTCACGAGTTCACGGGGCGAGGCGTTGGCGTCCGTGGCGCTCGCGAAACGTGATTGGAATTATGTGTGCCTTGTGCAAACGCGGCCTGTGCCAAAGGCGTTCATCGAGGACGACCAGGTGCAAAACCAGATTATAAGCGACAAGGACTTGGCCAAGGAAGTCAACATGCGACTCGTGCGACTCAAGCGGCTGCGCCACGGCATTGGCGAGCGTCTTCAGCTCACGGCGGAGGCCAGTGAAGATGGAGAAAAGGACGACATGCTCAAGCCGTGGGAGGACGGTTTCCACATCTCTTCGATCGGCGCGATGTACTGCGGTGAGTGGAAAATGGGCGAGAAGCACGGCCGTGGTAAGGAGTTTACAAACGTGGGCATCTACGACGGCGAGTTTGAGCGGAACTACCGCCAGGGACGTGGGAAATTAGTCTATGGCAACGGCACGACAGTCAGCGGAACGTTTGATCGTCGCACGCGCGCATATGCGTACTCAAAGAAGTACCGCGACCAGCGGTATGCGCCGTCGCTGCTCTGTGGCGACCAATTCCGAGACGGCGTTGAGCACGGCGAACACATGCAGGTGGCGTTTCCTGATGGCGCGACCTACGAAGGCGAGATGACCGACGGGAAAGTGACAGGGTATGGCATCTACACCTCGTCGACGGGTGTCGTGGACGAAGGCTACTTCGTCGACGGTGTCCTCCATGGAGACAACTGCTCGCGTCGGTACCCAGACGGTACAACGCAGCGTGGGCGGTTTGAAAGCGGTCAGCTCCACGGACGTGGTGAGCTTTGTGAGCGCAATGGCGATGTGTATGATGGGGACTTTGAATACGGCACCAAGTCGGGCCGTGGAACGTCGTACTTTGACCAGCGGCGATGCAAACACGTCGGGTTCTGGTTCGAAAACACCATGACAGGAAGGGGCGAGTGCTTTATCAAGAGCGAGACCAATCCCGAGCCCATCAGCACGCGTGAGGTGGACGGTGAGCATCAAGACGACTGGGACTTTTGGTACGAAGGTAGCTTTGTACGTGGCCAGACGCAGGCGCGTCACCGCTTCGTAGACCTGAAGAAACGCCACAAGGATCATCTGCCGTTCACCACAAACGGTAAGAGCGACGACAAGATACCGTATTTGACGCACACGCTTCCATCGCGACTAGCAAAACTCGAGGCACGCCGCCAACAGAACGCCGTGCGCCGTTCTATCCGCGAAAAGCAGTATCTGGAGAAGCAGGGAGTGGCGAATCTGACGTTGTATTATGGACTACTGGACGAATTTTACGAGCACTGGGTGCAGACCCAACGCGAGTGCAAGGAAGACGAGTCTCTGGAAGAGGACGTCGAAGCACGGGAAGAACTCCGTCAGCAACGTGCCGCGGCGATTGAATACGCGAAGAATCGCGTCGCTTTCCGGAAAGAGAAATACGAGTTGTCGCCGCGTAAACGGGATCTCGCTCAGTTTGAGTCATATTTGGAAAGAGTGACGTTGAGCGAGCGCGTGCGATTGGATAGAGCTGCAGCGTGCGAGACGACCGCAGTGGTCGCTGATATGGAGAAGACGGCTGCCGAAGGCAAATAAGCGGCCCATAGAAAGATGTAGTTTGAAGCGGGAGGAAAATACAAAGTAGCTTATGAACAGGAGGAACCGACAAAAATAAACCGAACTCCCGCGGTTCATGGCAGCCAAACGCGGTCTTGGTTTTTGACTCCTGTAGCTGGGTTTGCACAGCAGTGCATTTTGGATCAGACGCTGATCAAGACTAACGTTAATTGAACATCATTTCCAGGTTTGTTCGCTCCGCCGCTTACGGCAGTGTTGATTCACAGCAGTATGCGAAATTCACTATCCCACCCTGCCTCCCAGTGAGGATACTGTTCCGATGTGGTTGCCGTGGGTCGAGGCCATCGTTTTGAATTTTCCAAAAGAGACGAGGTCTTTTGACCTTGGTCTTACACCTCACTGAGTGGAGTAGGGCTGCTGTTTGTTTTATGCACTATGGGGGGTTACTGTGTCCTTTTATGCACTACAAGATTGCAATGTCTTCGTTCTCTCGACTAACTCCAACTTCTCTTTGTTTCTCTCCAGCCTTCCGCTCTGTCGGCATGGCTAATTGGCGAGCTGCTTCCCGGTGTTGGTGTCCACAGGGCCGTCCGTCGAATTTCTGCGCTCTGGGTATCGCACAGTGATCTGCGAGACTTGTCCACAGCTCGAATCGTGGCGCCGCATCACGATCTTGATCTCGTCCCCAAAGAGCGCACGTCCACGGTGCCGCACGCCAAAGATCACCAGCTCGTCCATCGTGCGTTGCGCTACCGCGCCGCGAATGAACGCATGCTCCCAGATCTCTCCAGGCTCAAGCGTGAACATGCCCTTGGCGCACTTGATGCGGAACGTAATGTCGAAGTTGTGGTTCTTGACCTTGAGCACATCTTGCTGCGTGCACCATCGCCTGGCTATATACAGTGATATGGTCACTGGCACACGTCCGTCGTTTTTACCGTGTGCGCTGGCCCGACGCGGGATGCTGGGTCCGTCGTACGTATTAGGTCGATTTGGCATGCTTGCTCGTTGGTTTTGTCGAGCAACTAAGCGGAGGTAGTCGTAGTCAATGCCGGTTGCAAAGTCCCCCCGTGAGGGATGGTGGGATCGTAGTCGAAGGGCATGGCGATATCGGTGGCTCTAAGGTCTCTTGGTGTACTGGTAGATTTGAGAATGAGCACCTCTTAGATGATGGGAGAAAGAGAGGGGCCATCTAGTGCTACAGCGAAGAAGCGCTCATCGGAAACACCTTGAAACAGCTTTCAGCTTGCACGAACACAAACCCACTGGCCTCGTTCAAGTGTTTACGTCCATGCCGTAAGCTTGGCATCTGACGAGTTCGTGAGCAGAAACGTGGTTTCGTAGCCACCATGAACCCACCCCATACAAATTCCGTACAAGCTGTTAGCACGGGCAGACTGCTGAAAATACAAACAGCTGAAAGCAGAGCCATTCGGCTCTCGGCCACCAAACGGGAGTGGGTATCCCTGTTACGGATTGGTATTGCTTACAGCAGACGCAGCCAGCCACCAATGAGTGTGCCACATCAGAGTTTGGTTAGATAGTCCGACCTGTGTTGGTCTGACTTGTGGTAACAGTGTAGTATTGCCTATATGAGGGGAGCCAGCGCTACAGTCTGAGATCTAGCGATTTGTGCAAGGGGCGACCGAGGATTCTTAGCATAATTCGCTTGCGGCTCTGGCGCTCCACAGTTGATAGTTTATAAACGAGCCCATTAACTGTGTAAATGCGAGAAAGCAGCTTGTTCCAAGATAGTATCCAAATCCAACACAATAATCATGAAACTCAATTGTACTTTTCACAGCCGCTACTAAGGAACTTCGAAAGAAGGGTTCCTCGAGACAGCAGTATCAATCCTACGCACCTCCTGCCGGACTGAGCGTTGTGTTCAGGTTGGATGTGGCGGTTATGGCTGGAAATTGTAGCGTGAGCAATCAGTCCTTCGTAGAGACGCCCGGCATCGCGGTTGCATTCATCAAACCAGAATACATCGCCGAGTTCAAGTCAAGTCAAAGAATTGTGTGCTGCCGGCACCCAAATGGTGGCGGTTCAAACAGGGAAAAGAGCTACGACAGTACATACATCAATACAGGTATCAAACCTGCCAGAATCCATCGTAACGACGAGTCCAGGTGCATGAGCGAGTTCAAATCGCGGCAACTGTTCCGATCACTTCATTCCCTCTGTACTGGGGGTATCCATACCGGGTCTCTCGGCGCATCTAGTTGGCGCTGGCCAGCGCGCCAAGAAACAACTTGCCGATGTTACCACCCATGGAGCCTCCTGAGGAGTCTCTTTGCTCCGCGTTTGGCCCGTTGTTCTGTTGGGGCTGTCGGACTTGTCCACAACTGGAGTCGTGGCGCTGCATGATGATCTTGATCTCGTTCCCAAAGAGCTGACGTTCACCTTGCCACATGTCCATGATTGCCAGCCCATCCATGGTGCGCTGCGCTACCGCGCCGCGAATGAACGTATGTTCCCAGTTTTCACCGGGCCCGAGCGTGACCGTGCCCTTGGCGCACATGAAGCGGAACGTGATGTCGGTATTGTGGTTCTTGACCTTGAGCACTTCCTGCTGCGTGTACCATCGCCTGACTATATAGATCGACATGATGACCGGCACAGGTCCGTCGTTCTGAGCGGCTCGCATCGCCAGCATTGGCCCCCGCCCTTGATCTTGGATGGTGGCTTGGCCCTGCATCGCCCCCCTATCGTGTATGCTGGCTCGGCGAGGGATGCTGGGTTCGTTGTACATTTGCGGGCGGTCCGGCATGCTTGCTCGTCGGTTGTGTCTGACGTCGTACTCGTAGTCATAGTCGATGCCAGTTTCAAAGTTGTGTCGCCCGTGAGGGATGCTAGGGTCGTAGTCGAACGCCATGGTGATGCCCGGTGGCTTTGAAGTCGCCTGTCAATGTGTTGGCAGATTTGAGAATGAGCAGACTGAGGAGAGACCCCCTCCCCCACTACAATCTTTCGAACTCAGGCCCAGCCAATCTGTGCGCATTCGAAAAGACTGATCTGGAAGATGAGGGAACCCAAATCGCGGTACACGAAGAAACACTGGTTAGAAACAAATCCGAACAGCTTGCAAGAACCCACTGACCAGGAGCCAACTCGTTCAAGTGTTTACGTCCATCCCGTAAGCTTGGCATGTGATGTCTTCGCGAACAGAAGAACGAGGTTTCGCAGCCACCTCGAACCCACTGGCTCTGAGTGTACAGATTACGTACATGCCCTGAACTGTGCAAGCTGGTTGAAGGTTTTGAACTGCTGAGAGTGCAAGCTGCTGAAAACAAAGCCATTCACTATGTGATCCATCCAGTGGTGGGTAACACTGTTGCACAGATAGATGTTGTAGATAGCAGATGCAGCCAGCCGTCAATAATTTTGGCTGCATCCGAGTTTTGCTCTTCGCTTTCTCACTGCCAACGTCGATGTACATAATTAGTTAGATTGGTAGAGTGCAGAAGAGAAGTCAATACCACGTATCCACGTATATCGCTT
>JAADXL010000537.1:0-23362 GCA_023337755.1 Pythium aristosporum | reverse complement strand
GGCTGTCGCGACGGCGGGACAAGACCGTTGTCCTGCACGGTGACGGCGCGACTTGTGTGCTCAATGCTCACCCGTGGTCCTTCTCACAGCACCATGGCATGTCACGCGCATCTGCATCAACTAAATACACACTCACCACGACGTACCATCAATGCCGTATAAGTGCTGATGCACGAGTGAGTTGTAGTTCTCGCAATGGAATAAGAATTGGAGTCTCTGATTGGGGTTCTGCACTGTGCAAACAAGTGAGCCGAGATATGCAGATGTTGAGAGCCACTGAGAGATACTCACCATAGTGATAGAGTTCATGTTCGCGTTGCGATCGAGAAACAGCCGTAGAACGATCACAGGTGCACCGAATGGAGATATTATACACTGCTGCATCTAGTATCAAAAAGTCGCACATTAGACAAGTTACTAAGATAACCAAGAATTGCCGCATACACACCTGTGAGATCTGCGCGACTATGTTCACCCTTGATGTGACAGAATGGCACGCTTCAGTTGGACCGTCGTACTCTGCCGTTCATATTCATTATCTCTCTCGTTGACTTCTTCGCACACGATCAGTACATTGATCGGCGTGTCTCAATTCGGTGGACAAAGTCCTCGCAGTCCAGTGGATTCACGACCATCTCCTTCCCGTCTTCGTCGAGGTCAACGGGACCGGCACCAACGCTAGATAGCCAAGTTCCGTTGGACACGTTGAGCTCTCCGAGGAAGCTTCCTTCATCGTCAAAACTACTATCTCCGTGGTCCGACCACCACGGTACGCCGTTGCGGTCGGCGTCGTGGCCGGGGTCCGATAGTTCAGTCGATCGCGATGACAGCAGCATCATGGAGCCGTTAATGCTGGCAGACCGATGCATTCCGCTGGTACCTTTTGTCGAAGCGAACGAATTGCTACGGAAAGAAAGGTCCTTGTTATTCCCCTTGCTGGGGAGTGCGAGTTCGCCAGGGAAGATCCCTGTCTCCTGATGCAACGCTCGCTTCTCTCTTTCAATCACGAAACGAGCGTCAGCCACGGCACTGGCCACGTGCTTGTCGATAAACTGCTTTTCCGCGAGGGCCTTGTACGTTGCAAGCAGCTGCGCGTCGGTCACAGGTGGAGCAGCTTGAGCAGTGACGAAGACAGTGCCACTACCCGTGCGACGGTGGCTCTGAATCGCCTGCAGCTGAGCACGAGCTTCCGACAAGAGCTTCTTCTGCCCACTGCGCTTCTTTAACCATTCCTGTGCCTCGGTGCGAGCCTGCTGGGCTATTAGCGTCAGTGTAGCTCTCTCTTCACCACGCAAAAATTCGAGCGTAGACTCCTCGAGCAACGGGTGCCTTGGTAGGGGCGGCGTTTGAATACGTTCCCTACTCGACTCGCGCGACGGCTGTTCTGATCTTGAATGCCTTCGTCGACTTCGCACAGACCCCTCTTGAGTCACAGATCGTGACGGTGACCGCTGCGGTGGGGTATGGAATGAAGCTGCTGAAAGACTGGTCGGGGAGACGACAGGTAAATCATTCATCGACGCCAGCTCGGGTGTCTGCAGACCGAGTAAAGTGATACGTAAGACATCGTTGCCCCTTCCTGAATCATTGGCTCTTTCATCGAGTAGCGCCGCTGCAATCGCTGGACTTGCCGAGGGCGTAGAACGAGGAGGATCTCTCCCCGACAGATCCTTCAACGTCGGCAAATCTCTCTGCTGCAAGTACGTGCAAAGCCTTTCGGCAGCTTCTATCCCCGACATCCCATCGGCATCCTGCGACGCGTTCTTCTGGATTGTGGGTAGTTGTAGCACTTCCTCCATCATCTCTCGATTGGAGATTGCACTTCGCACAGCAAGTTGGAGTATCCCCACTCGATACGTCGGTATTACTGTGCGCCACTCGGCTCGACAGCGGACAAGCTCGCGGAGTGCGAAGACATTCTCGTACACCATTGCCGTCATCAGTGGGGTGAGCGGGACGGCGACGGTGCTGTCCTTCATCCGGAGTGCGTGCGTGGCATCAGACCACACATTTAGGTCTTGGTCGTGCTTCTTGAATAGCTGGATCACGCGGGCATCGCACCCATGCCGAATGGCGTCATGTAGCGGGCACCATCCTCGCGCATCCCACAACACGCTGCATGCGTCCATGCCCAGCAAGAGGTCGATGATCATTACTGCCGCATCGTTAGTAGGTTGCTTACACGCAAGATGTAGCAACGTCGTCCCGTGTGGTTCCATCCACTGTTGGTGACGATCGCCTTGGTCTTCATCGCCGTTAAGAATCTTCGGAAGCAAATGGTGCACGAGAAGTAACGCCTTGTCAAAGTGACCCTGCCTCATCGCGGCAAAGACCGATGTTTCCCCGTGTCCATCGCGAGCTGTGATCATATCCATGAGCTTTGAGAGATCCTCTACATGGATACGCACTGCTGCCAGAAGAAGAACAAGCAACCGGAAGCTTGACGTGTGCGAAGAGCCAGCAACTGCGCAAAGGAGGGTATATGTCTCATCGCGTGGTACCATGTTTGCTCGACCTTTCCGAAGAACAGTTGCAACGGCGTGTCTGCAGTCGGTTGTGAGAGTAAGCATAGTGTCTGGCACCATGAGACCCTGAAAAATCAGCTCTTCAACTGCTCGGGCTGCGAAATCAGAGTCGGGAGAGTCGCTTCTTCTACGTGAATTTTCTTGATCAACTTTCTCTCGATCCACGCTGAGAAGATCACCGAAATGCATCGATTCGGTCTGGCTTGGTTTCCACGTATCTCTTCCATTGCTCGCCGCGAAGATTACTAGTGTGTGCAATAATGTCTCACCAGATGCCACATGCTGCATTTTGAGAAGACCTTCCCCACCCGTGTCGACCATTATCGCCACGAGCTCGAGTTGACCGGCCATGGCAGCCAACATGATGACAGGAAACCCAGACTCGGCATCGCCCCACCACTCATCCTTCTTGCTCACCAAGAAACTTGCTGGGATTTGCTGCCGAAGGATGTCATACGCGAGTCGATACAGTCCGTAACGAACGGCAAGGGACAACGTTGACGGCCAGACAGAACTACGTTGCGCTTCGTCACAGCACAACATGCTATGAGCAGCGTCTGCAAGACCCCTTCGAATTGCAGCATGCAGCAGCGGTTCGTCTGCGCCAACATCGCCGACGACACTACTCGAGTGTGGCGGACACCACTCTGGCTTGGCTCCTGCGTTCAGCAAGATCTTGACGTAGTCTTCCCACCGCCGGTGTACAGCAAGCCGTAACGGAGACGCATGGGCGGTTTGATCGGGAGAGTCGAGGTCGTCGTCAGGTGTGTGGCTCTTGAAATGTTGAGCCATCGATTCGAATATGTCGACTGACGATGTTTCAATCTTGACCAGTAAGTGAAGAGCGTTATTGCCAAATTGGTCTCGCGCAGATGATTCGAACAGCTTATGCTCGAGCAACATCTTCACGAGTCTCCACATCTTGGCTTTGATGGCGAGATGCATTATGGTGTGAGACGTGGTGTCGCTGCTGGAGAAGATACCAGGTAGTGAAGGGTGCGCGACGCCATCCAAAGAGGAGGCGACGATCGCGAGTGCGACAGTCTCATGTCGACCACCAATGACGTGGCGTTCATATCCGCTCGCCTTAATCGCAATGTGAAGCGCCGTGTCACCGTCCCCATTGATGTGCTCGATGTAGCGAAGTGTCTGCTCCCTCTCGTGAACGTCGACACGTATCCGATGGAGCAGCACGTTCACGCGATCAACGTCGCCCATCAAACTCAGGTACATGAGCAGCGTCCAGCCATACTCGTCACTTCCGAACGCGGTCAAAGGCACTTGCAGTGTTGGTGATGGCAACTCATCTACTGGCAGCAGCAATCCCATCACGGAAGCTTCATCCCGACCATTCGCTGAAAGAAATGTTCGTCGGGCAAAATGCCAATGAAGCAACGCTCGCGGATCAGCGCCGGCCTCCTGCAACATCTTGATAAGCGAGAGCTCATGCGTCTTGTCAGACCTGTTACTGCATTGGACCAGCGCGAGTTGCAGAGGACTCATGGGCATCGAAAGTTTGCGGGATGGGGGACAGCAAAACGCATTCACGTCCGCACCCGAATCCACAAACCGCTTCAGCTGCGGTGCCTTCTCACCAGCCACAATGCCGCGGAATAGAGCGAGCGTCGAGATCAGCGAGACGATCTTCTTGAGCATGTCAACGCCCTTGTCCGTGGCCAGAATGAGCGACTTGGTCGTGTGACCATGGCCACCAGTGGACGCTTGTTTGAAGTGGAGATCGATCGCTTGCTTGCGACTCGGATCGCTCTCGTTGAGCTGGATAAGCTGCACGCTGATCAGGTTTTGCAGTGCGTATCGTTTCGACTTGACTGCAGCAGATGAGGTTTGCGAATTTCTTTTTCCGGATGGCGCCGCTGACACTGGCATGGTCGGCTGGGAAGGAAAAGACTGCGCGACACTATGGCGACCGGCTGGCACGCCGCCCTTCTTGCGCATCTCAAGCTCGTTCCACCGCAGCACCACGTGGCGAGTGCGCCAACGTCCAAACCAATTCTGCGACTTCTTGGCGACCTCGGTCGTGAACTCGGTCGGCACTACGACGCTGTTTGTCGGCTCCGAGTACTCGTCGTCATCGTCAAAGCACAGCGACGACACCTCGCTCTGGCTTTCGTGAACGGCATTGACGCTGCCGATGCTTGGGCGTGACGGCGACAACGTAGCAGGAACGGGATTGCGTGGAGCAGGCACCGACGTCGACGCTGGAGGTGTGGGGCTCACAGGTCGAGGCCGTTTCCCCTGGAGAACGAGTTGAGGCAAAGCGAGTTCGTCTTCCTCTATGCCACTCGGACTCGCGTGCCGGCCTTCCACTGGACTTTCGAATGGAAGCGCATCACGCTCCACCATTCGCGTCGCCGTGTCGCGTCGCAGCGCGTCCTTCAACAACTCGAACGACTCGATCACCACGCTTTGACCATTTTCACCGGCTTCCCAACGCGCGCCAGCCGCCTCTAGCGCGGTACAGAGGCGTGCAAACGCATCCGCCTCTCGATATACTGGAAAGCAGCGACCGAGAAACGCCTGCAGTGCCGTTGACGACCACACGGATGCGTTCACATGTCCCTCCTCAGTCAGCGAAGTCTCGTAGAATGGCCGCAGGCCCTCGAGGTACAGATCGTGGGAGCTTCCTCCAATCGCGCGGCGCTGCAGGAGCCTCGCATCTATTACCAGGCACCGATGCATGAGTCATTTTGCCGTTGTGCTCAACCCCCCCGTAAGCCTAAATCCAAAACGACGCACAGGCTTGTTGCACTTGGTCTTCGCAGCGTTGCCGCGCACGCGCGATCTCGGCGTCCAGCGACGCGATTTCCGGCAGCTCGACGCGGCGCCGCCTCGCCATGACGCTTCGCTATCGTTTGGGCCTCCGTGGGGCGTCCGCAGATCGCTGGAAGCGACAGGATAGGAGGGCACTTGAGGTCGCCGCGAATGGAGTTCCCCCGTTTCCCAAAGTCAAAGACTCGCCATGTTCGCCTGTCCAAAATGCCCGGCAAACAGTCAAAATCAGAAGCCGAGGTTAGCAACCCATCAGTAATGGTTCCTAACTGAAGAGTAAATTACCGAGTCAACCGAAATATTCGCATCTCGTCACTATTTTGAAATCTCAAAAATTCGCGAGGGAAACATCATCATGGCACCACCAACGGAGAAGCCCCCGGCGACCGGCATCTGCAGCTTCGTGGACGCGTTCCTCGTCGACCGTAAGGCGTTTAGTTAGGTAGAGCTCGTTGAGGCGCGTCGATTGATGTGCTGTGTGCTGTGTTTGACGGCCTCCAGTGAACGCTGCGGTCGCCGAGAGTGCGCGCGACGCTACCGGCGACATTGAGAACGCGCTGCACCAGGTACGGATGTTGCTTTCCCCGTCGCCACCCGCGGCCTAAGGCCAGCGAATTTACTCGGCGTATGGGTGGCACAGAAATTAAAGTCGTGTGGCGACAAGAAGAAGCAAGCGCGCCAGCTCAATGCCGTCGTCAAGGTACCACGAACTTGCCTATCGCTCTATTTTGCGAGTTTGGAGTCTTACAGTCGTTTCCTGTGGCCACAGGGATCTAGCGCCTACATTGAGCGCGTCCAGTCGGCGTTCGAGAAGAACTTCGACAAGTTTGAACTCTATGTGCGGCGCAACATCGTCATGGTCCCGATGGCCGTGGCCGACCGCGTCGAGCAGCTCTACAGCAAACGGCTCGAGGACTCGGCCGCGGCGGCCTCTACGGGGGGCGCGGGTACTAGTGGTGGCTCTGCCAAACCAGACGACGCACACTTGTCGCCGCAGGAGCGTCGCGAGAAGCAATTGGAGGACGAACTGCGCGCGCTGCGTCTCCAGATCCGTCAACTCGAAGAGGACACGCAGCAGATGACGCTCGAGTATACTGCGCTCGAGACCAAGGCCCAGCAGTTCCAGGACGTCGCGGCCAAGCTCGAGTTCTTGGACCAGATCGCGACCACGACGATCTCGCCGCTGAAACGCACCGTCGAACACGTCACTGCGCTGCAGCAGTCGCTCGACAAGATGGAGGGCGTCCAGATCGCATTGGAGGATGACACGCGCGCGTTCAAGCGGCAGAAGATGGGGACGCGCGATACGTATCACAATCTGCGCCAGCGGTTTACAGCGCGGACAGCGACCGTGGCGTTCGCATCGCTCGACGATCTTAAGCAGCTGAACGCCACGCTCAGCGGCGCCTAAGTATCTATAAAAGCTTGTTGTGATGTGTGTACTGTGGTAATCAGGTCTGATGTGGAACCCTTCGTTAACCATCTCCAGTGCACAGCAACAACTCAGTATATTCATAGGGTTCGTCCGTTGAAGAGCTTACGACTCGCGCGCGGCCTGCTGCGCCTGGATCATGTGCTGGATGAACACGTCCGAGAGCACGATCTTGTCCTGGGCCGAGTTCTGGAGCTGCTGCAGGTACTGCACGGCGTCGGCCGAGCTCGCCGTCGACATGTACGTGTCGAATTGCTGGTGGTCTAGGAGCTCGGCTTGTACGAGCTGCAGCAGCCGCACAAGGTACTTGCGGTGCGCGGCCGAGGCTTTGAACAGTACCGTGTGGAGCGCCGACGGTTCGGGCACGTCTCCGGCCGAGCCCATGGCGGATGCCGCAGCCGCTGCCGCTGCACCGGGGGTGAGCTGCAAGGATCCGAGTTCGATATTCAACGCCGACTCGACGCCGTCTTCACTCGGTGGGCCGATTTCGGAAAACGATTCATCCATGGTGCGCGTGCTGTCCAGCTTATTGAGCAGTGCAGCGTCCCCCTTGCTGCCGTGCGCGGCGAGTTTATCACCCGTGATCGTGAGGAACACTTGATGCGGACGCGCAAACACGCCGTGCTTGGGCTTGCACCGGAAGTAGTACTTGCCCTTGACGCTGCCGTCATTTTTGCCCAGGGGTTCGTCCAGTTCGATGCCCACCCACATGCCCTTGACACCTTCAATGTCGCCAATGAATCGCACAAAGCCAAAGAGCTCCTTGTCGGGGATACATACGCGGTCGCCTACGTCGTAGCTAAGCCCCGACTGCGCCGTGTCGATCCCGCCGGTATTGTCGTCAGTCGAGTCGGCAATACTGGGCGTCGGCCGACGAGTCGGCGTCGCCGCTGGATCGCCCGTTGCCGTCGCCACCATGGACTCGAGCCGCTTCTGGATTTTGTAGTCGACCAGCGACGTGACCACCGCCGCGCGCTTGGGGAACTTGAGCTGGAACACGGCAAACAACTCATACGCGACGCTCCGACACGACGACGACGGGTCCTCCAGCGCGCTCTTGAGGCCGCGCTCGAGCTGCTGCACGTCCGTCTTGTCGAGCACCGAGCTCCAGTTGACGACCGAGAGCTTGAGCGCCGAGATGCAGCTCAGGCGAATGAGCTTGTTCTTGGTCTCGACCTGCATGTCTACGAAGAGCTTGAGCGTCGCGCCCTTGACGACGGTGAAGCTGATCAACGCGTCGATGCACTCGCCACAGTACGAGCCGCACACCTTGTTGCCGGACCCGCGCACTTCGAGCAGGCTCGGCAGCATCTCGCGCACAAACGGCACCATGACATCGCGCGTGATCTTGGCGATGGTCGTGAGCAGATTGCACACTTCCTTGACGATCTGGGACCGCAGATCCTGCACCACGGCCTTGAGCGGCTTGAGCACTTTCCAGATCTCGGGGTTGAGCGCGCTCACGGCGCTCGGCTCGAGCGCCTCAAACTGCTTGCCGATCTCGCCCAGCGCCTTCATGCGCTCGAGCCAGTTCTCCGTCTGCTTGGCGATCCGCTCCATCTCTCGCGTCACCGCCGCCAGCAGCACATCCTGCGATATGCCCATATCAGTTCTCACGCCTTCAAGAAATCGCTCCGGAAAGCAATAATGGACACTCCACCTTGCTGCTCATCGTGCGCTGCGGCCGCTGCCACTGCAACTACAGGAGCGACAGAGGGGCAGAGAGAGAGAGAGAGAGAGGGAGGGAGTCTGGTCGCGGTGTTGCAGGTGCAGAGCCCTTTTTGATGGAGGGAGGCAGAAAGGGACGCCACGCGCGTCGCTGCTCGAGGGATCGCACTTTGATGCGACGACGATCATCAAACGCATCGACCGTTCCCTCACTTTTCGCCAGAAGCGGTTGGTAACTGATTGATGCACTTCACAGTGTGTTCTTAACGGATAGACGGAGTTCCTCAGACTCAGAACAGAGTTTTCTCTTTGAGTTTGGCTCCGAAAATGAGGTGGACCACATTGTTCTTGAGGAGTGTTGGGCATGTGTGTGGAGCTTTTTGGCGCCAATATCAGCAGCTCCGTTTTGACCGCGAAAGTAACCATGTCGATGCGCGGGTGGGAAGGAGACGACAACGACGCAGCGTTCTCGACGCGTCGCGCAAACGGCAGCGGCATTGCAAATGAGAATGACCGTGACGGACCTCAGCCAGGAGACGACGATGCGACGAATGGCACGCCGCAGAAGGCGCCTTCGACGACCAAGCGTAAGCGCAATATGCTGTCGGACTCGCATCTGCTCTCGCAGGAAGGCTTCAAGAAGATCTATCAGACCTTTCCGTACCAGACAAGCAGCAGCGTCGCAGGGCAAGAGGTGCGCTCCACATGAGGCTGTGGTGATGGATTTTCGTCTCACCATCTGCGCATGCGTGTGCTGATAGGCAAAAGCGCTGAACTCGTTGATCAAGATGTACAAGCAGTGGGCGTACGATCTGTATCCAGGGCTCAATTTCGAGGACTTCGTCGACCGCACAGAGGCGCTCGGAAAGACCCACACGGTCCAAGGGCTCATGTCGGACTTGCGCTCCAAGGAAATGCGTCGCGCGCTTGGCCTTCCCGAAGACGACAGCCACTTGCCGGAGGAGCAAGGCCGCAGTGCACAAGAGGAACGAGAAGCCGATCCGGAAGAGTCTGGATTCATCGTCCCTGGTGGTGACGACTATGACGATGATGACGCCAACTACAGTGGCGAAGAGGCCATGCTTTAAGCGACATCGACCTATAAAGGATGCCCGCACCCGATGACCAGACCGCACACGCATGTACAGTAGAAACCCACCTCATGGGAACCGTCATTCTCTTCTCCGGATCGTCGTGGTCCCCTCAATGCATTCCGGTACCGGATACTATCTCATTTACGCCCTTCTGTTCGCCTCGGTGCTGCATATTCGTGTGTTGGAGACTCTTGGATGGGACACAAGTCCTGGCTCTAGCCCAGAGCCAGGTTGAGTCACACGGGTTCAACTTGGGTGTCGGCCACTCGCTCCCAGACCCGTGGGTCTGACCCGCTCGTTGTGAGTAACGGGTCCAGCGTTTCGCTTCAATCAAGTTGCCTGGGTTTGGACCCATCCCTACAAAAACCCACCCGTTTCCGCTGGGTTATCGAGGAAGGAAATATTCGCCTGACTCGCTTTCCTTTCAAGAAGGAACGGGAAGGGGCTCGGGCCACTCCATACCAAGAGAGAGAGACCCACACTATCCCCTTCGGGCCGAAGCCGATTGCCGCCGCGCCGGACGACGCGCACGCGGCGCTCACCTCACCACATCCCGTTCTCTCCTGATCCCCTCGCGCGTAGTGAGAGGCTTCGAACGACCCGTCGCCGTGGGTTCCGGTACTCGAACAAACCGATAAGAACAACGGACAGAAACGACATGCTCACGATGCGCCCGGCGACTGGAACCCCTTCGATGGCCTCAGTCGGCAGCCAGGGCAGTCTTGCCGCCAGCAGCAACGGCGCGAACGGCGCGCTGCCCAACGTCACGGACGCCATGTTCGACGCGGCAGTCGACTGCGCGATCTGCGAAAAAAAGTTCCATGCTTTTCGCCGCAAGCACCGCTGCCGGGTACGCGTGGTCTTGTAGGATAAAAATCTCTCTTTCTCCTCTGTCTAATGCTGGAATATGCGGATCTGTAGTCGTGTGGAAACGCCGTGTGCGGCAGCTGTGCGCGCAACCACAAGATCATGCCGACGCAGACGCTCATGCGCTTCAACAATGAACCCGTCCGTGTCTGCGATCGGTGCATTCAGAGCCAGGCGCAGATGATGCAGGAACGCCGCCGGCTTGAGGACATTGAGCGCGCGCGCGCGCGGCAGCAGGCGGCCCTCCAGGACGAGCGCATCGCCCGTATGGTTGAGCAGGCGCGACTCGACCAAATCCTTGCTGAGCAGCTCGCGCTTGAAGAACGACAAAAGGCCGAGCGAATTCGTGCGCAGGAACTCAAGCATTTCGGCGCACGTCCGGACCGCGCGTCGATCCGTCGTCGCCGTAGTATGGACGACTCGATGCTGGTCTCGACTGCAGCGTTAGTGGCGGCGCCGCTTAAGACGGCGCCAAAGGACCTGGAAGTATTTATTACCGACGCCGAGAAGCGCGCTCTGCAAATTCTCGACATGGCCAACATCAAGCCAACAGCACCGGTTGAAGCTGTAAAGCCTCCGACGCCGCAGGTCGCGACCATAGTGCGGCAGGCGTCGGTCGTGCCCGAGGCCGACGAGTGTGCGATTTGCCTCGACAATATGGACGTGGGCGATGCGATCTACACGACGGCGTGCCGCCACAGCTTCCATTGGCGGTGTCTTAAAGACATCCAAAAGTCGGACGCGTCCAACGCCGACAAGTGTCCGTCGTGTCGCGCGACCATGGAAGAGATGCAGACAAAAAAGATTTGCGACCACCCGCGTGTACGACTTGGCCATCGGTTCTGTCGCGACTGTGGTAGCTCGGTGAGTGAACGCGATGCCAAGGCGCGGCCCAGCGACGACGTGCCGCCGCCGTCGACGGGCAGCCAAGTTGGTCGCCCGCCGCAGCCCTCGCAGCCAACGTCCTATCGCGCGAGCTCCCACGGTGCACTCGTGCGGTGTCCGCAGTGCCAGATCCAGATGCGTGTGCTGCCGCACATGTACAACATGTAAGTCCCTGATGAACGGGATGCATGACACCAACTGAATAAGTACTGACGGTGTGTTTTGATATATTCCCATAGGCGCGTAGCGTGTCCGAGCGGCCACATGTTCCTCGTGCAAGTCGCAGGCCAGCCTCCGCCGCCGCCGTCGCTGTTTGGCAGCCGCGCGGCGGGACGCAGCGCGCATAACGGATACCCGGCTTCGTCCTACTACCAGCAGCGACCTGCTAACTACACGGGCTTGTAAAGAGCAGGAGAGACGGACGGCCCGCCATTAGTAGTACTCGATTGCATGAGATGTGGAAATGAATTTTAGGTTCCATAGTCCAGCGTTGTGGTCCACGCGGAGTTCCTCCATCTGCAAACACGAGGATCGACGGGTATGCGATAATGCAGATGATGGATGTTGACGTGAGACAGTCGCGCGCTCGCAAAGATCTCTTCCTTCCCGATCTCAGCAGGTCCAATCACATGGCTGAGATAATGCAGCATAGACACGATGCAACGCGACCACAGCGTCTCTCCAGTAGTTCGTTCACAGTGTCCGATGACTGTCGTCCGTTGCTGGACCCTGAAAGCATCCGAAAAGCTCCACGCAGGATGGAGCGCCATCACAAAGAGTCGCCATTATTGTTTCTGGCCAAAAAGCACGTCATCCAACATGTCATGCAACATGTCAAAGCAGCAATATCTGCGACATGTGCAACAAGTCTGAGACCACTAAACGGACTAGTACAGTAGTTCACCACCCGACATTTTGACCAAACCCCTACCCCTAATTGGACCGCGGTTCAGCCGGACGGTTCCGCCGAGAGCGTAACCGTGACTGGCCAGTCTTTCAGGTTCCGCGCTCCAGCCAGCCATTCGCTCCATGGTCTGTGAGCCCAGCGACGCCGCGGGTCCCAAGTCATTTCGCCTTTGAAGTAAAACGAAAGCAAAACCATGGCTGTCGGTGAGTACAATGGGCCGCGCTGGCGGCGAGAGCGGCGCGCGATGGAGCCGAGAGGAGGTGGAGAATGTCGGCGCGTTCGAGACGCATTCGGGCGTGGTGGATTCGGCTCTGGAGACGCCGTGGTTGACGAGATACGGGCGCGCGAATGAGTACCAGAATATCCGGATCCGGGTCACAGATTATTCCGCGGCAATCTACGTAGTGGTTCCTGAGGGCTGCGAGCAATACGACGGAGTTTACGCGACGTGCTGCACGACGGCGTCTGGCTGTTCTCCCCACTCCTATGCTGTTCCATCGCGCGCACTCTCTCCGCCGCGCCGACTGAGTCTCCTCATAGCATGCCGGTATTGACGCGCGTGCTTGTCGACCTCTATAGGAAAGAACAAGCGCTTGACCAAGGGCAAGAAGGGTGGCAAGAAGAAGGTGTACGTACTAACAATCCTCCTACCAGATGAGAGGCTCTAGACAGTGAGACTGATTGGTATGTTGCATTGCAGCATTGACCCCTTCACGCGCAAGGACTGGTACGACCTCAAGGCGCCGGCCATCTTCTCGGAGCGCAACTTCGGCAAGACCCTGGTGAACCGCACGGCCGGTACCAAGATCGCGTCGGAGGGCCTCAAGGGCCGTGTCTTTGAGGTCTCGCTTGGCGACCTCAACAAGGACGAGGAGCAGTCGTTCCGCAAGATCCGCCTCTGCGCCGAGGAGGTCCAGGGCACGCAGATCGTCACGGGCTTCCACGGCATGGACTTCACGCGCGACAAGCTCTGCTCGCTCATCCGCAAGTGGCAGACGCTCATTGAGGCGTTCGTGGACGTCAAGACCACGGACGGCTACACGGTGCGTCTCTTCTGCATTGCCTTCACCAAGCGCCGCCCGAACCAGATCCGCAAGACGACGTACGCGCAGAGCGCGCAGGTCCGCGCGATCCGCAAGAAGATGACGCAGATCATCACGGACGAGGCCTCCAAGTGCGACATTAAGGACCTGTTCCTCAAGTTTGTGCCCGAGATCATCGGCAAGGAGATTGAGAAGGCCACGCAGGGCATCTACCCGCTCCAGAACGTGTTCATCCGCAAGTGCAAGATCCTCAAGAAGCCCAAGTTCGACCTCGTGCGTCTCATGGAGCTCCACGAGGGCGGCGCCGAAGAAAAGGGCGCCAAGGTCGCGCGTGCCGAGGACCAGCTCGTCGAGACGCTCGCCGGCTCGGGCGGCCGCTTGTAAGCAACTCGACGTTCCCACGGCAGTGACGACCGGTGATGGCTTGCTAGTGTTTTGGAGAGAGTCTGCGCGTGCGGACCCGCGGCGCACCTCGCGAGTGCCCGCGGCCACCGCGCGTCTCTCTAATCGTATCAAGAATAAAGGCGAAATTCAATCACAGGCATGTGTGATGGTGTACAGTGCGAAGCGCAGGCGTGCTACAGTGTGGTCCCGTGGTTATTCTTGTTGTCCTCAGATATGCGTTCACTTGCACAGGCGTCCACTTGTGCAGCATGCAACGTGTGGGAGCTCCATAATCAACATGACGGATCCTCCAATATATTGTCATTCCTTCCCCTTCAATAATTGGCGTTTCCCTCCTAATAGTGGCCCCTCCCGCCAATAAATTGGGGGTATCACTCTCCATTTCCGAACATGGCGACGCTGGAGGAGAAGCGCAAGACGCTCGAGCGCAAGTTCGTCGAGTCGCGGCCGCCGCTCGCGTACGCCAAGCTTTCGGGGCGCGCGGGCGACGACTCGCCCTTCGACATGCTCATCACGACGCTGCCCGTCGAGCTCGGCCGCGGACCCATTTCCAGTACGTACGACTGAGGAGCTCCTCATCTTATTTCCTTCATCTGACGGCTCTTGCAACAGCGACGCCCGGCGCGCGGCTGTCGCTGGGCGAGCAGAAGGCGCTGTCGCGCCAGCACGCGCGGCTCCAGTGGAACCAGGAGAAGAGCTGCTTCGAGCTCGTGTGTCTGGGCAAGAACGGCGTCTTCGCCGCCGGCAAATTCATCGCCAAGGACGGCACGGTCGAACTGACGTCGAAAATGCCGCTCAAGATTGGTCCCGCGCGGCTGTACTTTCTCGCGGCCATCCGCTCGACGTGCAGCACGATGAGCGGCTTCAAGATGATGCAAAAGGCGTTTGAAAAGGCCGCCGCACGGGGCAAGACGTCGGCCACGACGGGGCTCAGCGTCGACGATCTCGTCGCGCAGATCATGGAGATGTTCCCCAAGAGCGAACACGAACTTGGCGGCCTTGACAACCTCAAGCGCTTCATCTCGTGCGTTCTCCTGGGGTTGTTGCTCATAGGGGAATGAATACTGACTGATACGATCTGATGGCAGCGACTACATTGTCGAAGACTTGCAGACGTTCGAGCCCATTGCGGGCACGTCGCCTCTGCAGTACCGAATGAAGACGCCGTCGGCTTCCACGACCACGACGACGACCACGTCGGCGGCGACCCGCAAGGCCGACGACGAGCAGGACGCGGCCGCACGGAAGAAGCAAAAGACCGACTGAAAGCAACGAAGATTCGTACATTCATATCCCCTCTATTCGTCGTAATAGGAAGACACAGCTCCTCCTGTCCGTACCCAGTGACACTCATGCATAGTCCTTGGCGGCTTGCTCGAGCTCGCGCTCGCCCAGGAACTCGCTGAAGCGTCCACGCTGCCGCTCCATCTGCGACGCGCACAACGCGTCCACGTCGTACGCGTCCTGCTCGGGGTCCTGTGCGTCCCGCGGCGCGTACGGCACGGGTCCGTACTCGGGCGTGAACGTCGTGAACGCACGCGCGGCGGCGCCGTGGATCAAGTCGGTGTGCTGGCTTCTCGCAAACTGCTTTTCCCAGACGCTGGTCCACAGCGCCTCGAACCGCTCGACCTCTGGACGCAGATGCGGACTTTCCGGAAGCTGCGCGAGCTGCGACTGCTGGGCCGAGCCCACGCGGCCGTGGACGTGGTGCACGTGCGGCAGCACGCGCGTCCAGAGGTGGCGCTCGTCGTGGGGCGTGTCCAGCAGCCGCTCCGTGGCCACACACCAGTGGCTCAGATCCAGCGTCAGTTTGATGGCCGGAAACGCCGCGAGCAGCTCCAGTGTGGGCCACGGCGAATAGAAGATGCGGCCGCGGTGGGTCTCGTATGACACGTTCTCAATGCCCAGGCGGCTCTCGATCTCGAGCGCATGGGCGACGAACTCGATCTGGTCGAGCTTGGGCCAGTGGTCGCTGCCCGTGTGGGCGTTCGTCCAGACGCGGGTCGGGAACGCCTCGCTGGCCGTCACAAGCTGGCGCTTGTACCGCTCGACGTGGCTCTTGACGCTCTCAAACTGCTGCCCGACGTGGCGGTCCTCGTAATCGATCCAGCCCGAGTAGACGCCGACGATGAGCTGCAGCTCGTGCTTGACCAGCAGATCATTCACGACCACGGCGCTGCCCAGCTGCGCGAGATCGCCCAGACTCGCCTCGACGCCGTCGAAGCCCTGCGCCGCGATGCGCGTGAACAGCGCGTCGGCGTACGCGACCTGGTCGCGCTCCGTACTCGCGAGGCCGAGCCGCTTGGCGCTGGGCGCGCCCCAGAGCGAGCGGAAGCCCTTGAGCGCGAACGCCATGGGGACGTCGACGGATTCGTGTCGGCTGACGTTGCGTGGTCGATACTAATTACATATATAACCATGACATCTGATGGAAACTGCGGGTATAGACTTTTCAGTTCATATTAACTGCTCATACTGACCCCAGGCTTCCAGCGCTCACTTGGCGTCCTTGCCATCGTCGTCGTCGTCGCCACTGCGCTTCTTGGCGAGCCCTTTCCCTTCGTCATCGTCCTCATCGCGGCCACGCGCACTTTTGGCGGACGACTTGGTGTCGGCCCGGTCGTCGTCCTCTTGGCCTCGGAGCGACGGCTTCCTCTCGGCCCGCGCGCGGCCGCGCATGGCCTTCATGAGCTGGAAGAACGCGTCGTAGTCCATGGACGCGAGCACGATCTCGAGAAAGTTATCGGCGCGCTTGTCGGCTTTTATTGCGCGCTGGCAGACGGCGGCGAACTCGTCCTCGGAAATCTTTTGCTTCTCGAGAAAGTCTGACAACCGCAGAGCATGGGTGTCAACAAGTGGGACCATCAGCAGAAGAAGAAGCGACTGACGAACGCACCGGCCATTTGGTGGTTGAAGAGCTGCTGGAACTCGATGTAGACCGTCATGTAGTTGAGCTCGTGCTCGACTTCGTCGCTGAACGACAGCGCGTTCTTGAGAAAGAACTCTTCGAAGGTGCGCTGGAAGGGGAACGACGCAATGTGCTCGGCCAGCGCGCGCACGACCGGCTCCTGGATGCTCTTGGCGTCGGCCATGGGTGCTGGCGATTCACTCTTCGTCTCCCTGGTTCTCTCACGGCTGCTTTACGTTGCAAGTGAGTGAGGAGCAGAACAATCCGACGGGGGTCGAACGGGCGGCGGTTGGGGTGGTGCACTTTGCCGTTAGAGAGAAACGGCATCCCGCGCCGCGTCGGTCTGGAACCGCCCGTGTCCTTATTGTTCGATCCCTCACTTGTGCTGGAAGGTCTCAACAGAAGAGAGCCTGACATTCGAATTGGAATGTTTGACTTTTGAAGTCGAAATTTTTCGAATGAGCAGACCTTGTATTGAGGTCACATATAGTACGCTGCCTGAGCTTGTCGGGTGGTTCCGGCGGGATATCCCTGAGTAACCCTTTGGGCAATAATGGCGTCGCGCGTGACCAAGCTCTTCCTGCAGAACTGCCTCGCGGCGCGCGACTCCGCGTCCGCCGTGGGCAAAGCCAATGCCGGCGCAAAGAAAGGCTCCAAGTCGGCGAGCGCGTCGTCCGTAAAAGTCGCCAAGTCGAGCAGCCGCCGCCGCAAGCACAAGGCGAACAGCTCCAGCAAGGT
Organism: Pythium aristosporum; assembly: GCA_023337755.1. Lineage (NCBI taxonomy): Eukaryota > Oomycota > Peronosporomycetes > Pythiales > Pythiaceae > Pythium > Pythium aristosporum. The sequence continues at coordinate 6,100 of JAADXL010000537.1, read as the reverse complement.
GGCGAGCGGCGTGCGCTTCCTCGAGGCCGCGCAGTACGAGCAGAAGCAGGCCGACAAGACCAAGGAAAACCTGCGCAAGCTCAAGACGCGCGCCAACGAAAAGTCCCAGCGGCTCATGGCCAAGGTGCGCGCATGGAGAATAGTTTGGTTTGCCCTTGGGAAAATTTGGTCTAACGATGCTCCATGATGAATGCTGTAGGCTCTGGAGAAGCGCCAGGCCATGCGCCTCTGATCTCTCCCTTGCACTTGTGTCTCTGTATCATAATGCCCAGATAGAAGTACCCATCCGACTGCCCCTTTCAAAAGAGGAAGCTACGTAGTCGACAGCCTGTGGGTTTCATCCTTTCATTCGTTGCTTTGGTCGCGGCGTGTACGTCCCCCCACTTAATCCTTCTTCACGGGCAAGGCCTTCATGCCGCTCTGGTGGACGTTGACCTTCACAGTGTCGTCCAAGCCTTCAAAATCGTCCTGTGCAGAGAAACAATAGACCGCGATTGGTTGCTCCATGAGAGACCACCATCAGCGAAGATACTTCGACCACAGAGAAGCGCACCTTGCTCATCTGCTTCATCGTGTACGCAAACACGCCGAACGCAAACGCGCCGAGGCCGCTGCCCATGACCAGGTTCTTCGTTCGCATCGACAGCGCCATCTTGTCACTCGTGGTCTCACGTGGGCCGCGCGAATGCCGAACATGATGGACGACTGTGATACTTCGCACTTAAGCGCGAGGTACGAGTAGGACGCCGCTTCGACTAAGTGCGAATCTACGATATAGCTTCACTTTTGGTTTGGTCTCTCTTTTTATTAGGCGGCGGATGGAGATGCCGCCGCGACTGCAGACGTGGGTTTGGCGACGTAGACCTTCTTGTAGACCTTGTGAGCGGAGGGTCTTGAGACGACAGACTTGGTCGTTCGTGGCTTCGAGTTGCTAGCGCGTCGAGGCATCTTCGTCGGTGCTTCTGTGACTGGTGTTGGCTCAGTTGGCACGGCTGCTTGACTCCCTGACTCAGGTTTCTTTGACTCGCTCTTCGTAGTGCTTAGTGCACTTTGATACTGTGGTGCACGATCTTGACGACTTGTTGACACATCCGGCTTGGACTTCTTCCCATCCTTTTTCTCTTTCGGCGCTGGCTTGCTTGCCGTATCCTGTCTCAAAGTGCCAACGGCGACCACAGCAGACGACGACGTTCCCGATGTGTGACTTGATGGCGCTGAGGAACTGGCAGAGTCTGTCGACGAAGACTCTGCTCGTGGTGCTGGCTTTCCTGCTGGCTGAGAGAGTTTCGAAGCCGTCTCAGCCACAGACGCGACTGGGTGCACTGACGTCGTCACGGATGCAGCGACAGGGACTTGCATTGCCGTGTCTCCTTGCACAGGTGCTGTCACTTTCGCAACGTAGATCTTGATCTCTCTCTTGACTGTACTAGCGCGATGCGGTCGACTCTCTGGCTTGAGGGACTGTGCGCGGACTGTTCGGATCGTGGAAGGGCCCCCAGCGTTGTCCTTCTCCTTGCTCGTGGACTCTTTCACGCCGGTGACGGCCTCATTGCTTCCCACATGGATTTTCTGGTAGGTCGGCGATCTTACCTCCTTCACAGGCTTTCTTGGCTTCGTGTCTTGGTCTTGTCGTTTGCTGCGGCCTAAAGAACTATCGCCACGAAGCTTTCGGTGCTCCTTTGAGTGGTGCAACGCCGACTTTTGTGAGACTGGTTCTTCACTTGACTGGACAACAGCATCCTGAGGTGAGTGTTCGACTTTCCTCGCAACTGTTGGAGGTCGAATGACGTCGATGAATGACTTGTCGAGGGTGGGCGCCGCTACCGAAGCAATTTCAGATTGGTGTTTGAACGCCACACCGAGGCCTCTCTTACCGTAGCGAGCGATTGACGCGGGCACAGTCAAGCGACTAATGGGCCGCTGCACACCACCTCGCACGTGGAACCCACTCAGCGCGGCGGCCAACTGCTCCCCCTGCTTCTTCCGCTCTAGCAAGATGGTTCGTCGAGACTTCACCGTCGTAAAACTCCCACCGCCGTCATCCAGCTTCTCCTCCTCAACTTGGTGAACATCGCCTGACGCAATAATAATCGACTCTGTCTCGACAGTTGCTTCTTGCAGCTTGCAGTCGACACCGCCGACCTTCGAAGGTGGTCTCTTGGATTTGTGATCGCTGCCACTACGAGGTCCACGGTTATCCGCCTTCGGCAACTTGGACTCTTTCGGGATGTTCGTTTTTGCACAGTCATCCGCTGATCCCGTCGCCTTCGTCGGCTCCACACGCGTCTTGATGAACGTACGTTTCTGCTTCGTCTTCGCCATCGCGTTGGATTCCCTGTTACTTGATTCCGATCCTGCTCCTTGACAGCCTTCTTCAGTCGCCTTGCGTCCCTCTTTGAGTTGGCTTGGTGCTGGATCATGTGCCGTAGCCGCGTCATGGCTGTCAGTCGTGACGGTGATATCAGCCTTTACGACGGGCCTGTACGCGACAACAACTCGTTTCATCTTGCCTCCCATCGGCAAATACTTCGGCTTTGGTTCCCTCGTCTTCGTCTTGGAGTTGGGAGATTTGAGCTGCCGAGGTGAAGTCGGACCTTGCCCTGCACTCTTGAATCCATCGACTCTACTCACTGCCCGCACCTTCGCTTCCACAGATCCACGCGATAACGATACCTGATCCTCTTCTCTTATCTTCTCCGGAGGGCTGTTAGCCTGAGTTGGTGGCGATTGCTGAGGCTCCTTCTTTGCGATTTCAATCACTTGGGTACCTTGCTCTGCCTTGGTCGTCTCGGCTTCCATCGACATGTTCGGCTGAGCAGGGGTGGCCGTGTTCGACCGCCGATGCGACTTGCTATCCTCTACTTCGACCATGGTGCCACTTTTATGGTCGAAGAGCATACGTGGACCATTTCGTTTCAGGATCCGAACCGTGCTGACGGAGACAGTGCGCTCCGACGAGTCGAATGCAGAGTTCCTTGCGACTGATGTCAATGATGAGAAGACATTCGACTTATGCAGCTGAGGAACTGCTGCTACCTTCACTTCAGCCTCACTCATCTTCCACATGTCGGATGCTGCAGTTGTGGTATTCGGTGGGATCTTCCAAACCGATTTTAGAGATTTTGCAGTAGCGTTGTGCTCAAACTGGTTAGCGATGGTAGCAAGACCTCGATGGGGCTCGTTCTGGTGGTGCATACGTTCGCTGTGTTGAGCATCATTGCCTTGCGGCGCAGGTTCTTCATCAAATCTTCTTGCTTCGTGTGAAATGGAGCGACGAAGGTCTGACTGCTTTCCTCCGTGATGGGATTCATATCGGCCATGCAGTTCGTTGCGAACTGGACTGTCATACCGAGCGTCCTGAAAGCTCAAGTGCTGTCCGCGATGGCGTTCCTGCCCCCCATTGCAGCCTGGCCCATATCTTGAGCAGGTCGTGTGGACATCGTACAACAGTGATTGCTGGTGCTGAGAGCTCATCGAGCGAGCAGTCTGTGATTGCAGAGGTGGGTCTTGGTGGCCGTGGTACCGGAAATCTTGTGGACTGTCTTCGCGCGCGCGAAGATCTGGAAACTCTCTCCTATGCTCCATGCAGCGTTCAATCTCCACTTGCGCGAGATCTTCTTCCACCGCATCGTCGCCCCATCGCCCGCTCCCGCAGCTTGCACTTGGCACCACGGGCGCGACGTTGCTTGCTGCTGGTTGTCGTGGACGAGATACCAACGCCGTCGGTGGGCCGCCATTCCACACACTCGCGGGTTCTCGTCTGCTCTCTGCTGACACTGAAACAGCTTCCTCACCTGCTTGCTGAAGGTGAACCTCACCTTTCACGGAAGCTTCCTCTACCACCGCGGCTCCGTCGCTTGCGCTGCTTCCCCAGCCACTGCCCTTGCCGGCGAGCACCAGGTTGACGTGGATGTCTTGCCCCATGTGCTCCTTGCGCAGACTGGGCGTGTTGATGGGCGTGGGCACGACCGCAGTGTTGGCGTCCACGACGCCCAACGCGCCGCTGCGCGCTGGGCCACGCAACACGATCAGTCGGTTGAGGTTGTTCACGCCGCCCGTGCGGTAGCCCGCGCTGACGCCGCCCGCCTCGCCGCCACGCAGCGCCGGCGCCTTGTACAGCGCGTTGACGTTGCGGCTGGAGAACTTGGGCTTGGGCTTGACGCTCGAGGCCGCCGCCATGTTCGTTTCCCTTTCCTTTCGACTTTGCCGCCCCGTTGGTTACTGAACAGTCGCTTCTTCAACGCCAACGTTGGGAGACAAAGAGTTGGCCACACCCCTCCACTAGCAACTCGCCAACACGATGAACTGAGCTCGGACGTTGGATCGAGTGATGGCTGTTGCTTCGCTGTCTGATAGAAAAGACGGCGATGGCTTCTTGTCAGGTACGCGGAGAGCGAGTGGGTGCTGCGGAAAGAGAGGCGATAGCGAATGGGTCGATGGCCGCAGGCGCCGCCGACGAAATGCCCCTTCAAGATTTCTCTCCAGTGGTTGCTCAATGAGGGCTTTTCTTCCGTTTTCCACGGATCTCATGGTATCACCGTGATAACCGCCAATTGCAGATAGGAACATAGTGGACGGGCTATGTACGAGTAGCACTCGACTTGATGTGAGCCTTGAGGGCATGGCATTCCTTCTATTTGTGATTGAACGGAGGGGCTCAGTTGATGTGGCGCTGACTGAACGTATTACTGAGTGAGCCTGTCAGCTAATGGCCACGTTCGAAGAAACCACTTGGCGTGGAATACGAGATCCACAAGTTCTGTACCAGCACATCCGCTGCATTTGCTTCCGAGTCGGTATCATGTCTCCCCGTCCCAACTCAGAGGTCCTCCCGCCCCGTCACATGGACTCACTAGCACCTCCAGCACCGCCGAGTCCCTACAACAAAATGAACGATCATGCCGCCAACGTCTCGATAGACTCCAAGAGCAGCCTCAAGATATCTCATCCGGTCGATCGCCTCGAAGGGCAAGGACACACACAGTCCTCACACGGTGACATTTCTCAGTGACGAGCCTCCACATTTCACTTGGTTCCACTGGTGTTTTTCTCTAGTGTACCTTCGTATGGTACGGCAGTATAAGCTATAGGAGTTCATCCGGATGGAACTCAATCCCCCCGCCAACCTTCATCAACCTTCACCACCAACAACGCCGAGTCCGTGACCTTATAGTCCAGAACCTGTAGGAATCACTCACGAACCGCAGTTTGTTTCAGCCTTCGAAAGTAGCGTCTCCGCGCCAGGTCGGACCCTCGACTACCTTCGTACTATGGGCAATGGATGCCGGCCTAGACGCTATCGTCGCGTCCGAACGTGCAATACGTCTGCGTTCGTACGGAGTTACTCCACCAGCAAGCGAACATCACCGCACTTGATGTATTCTTCAGCTCTATTGGTAAGCAGCGGGTCTGGTCTATTTCGAATCACTCCTTTGGAGAGTGTAGAGCAGGTCGCGGTCTGCCACCGCGCCTACCATGAACGTGTGCTCACCGGTCTCGACAAAACCGTACTTTTGGTAGAACTTTTGAGCGTGGAAATTGTTTTCCCACACGCCAAGCCACGTAATCTTGCGGTCCATTTGCTTGACAATCTCCATCACGTGGTCCATCAGCACGCGCCCCGCACCCTTACCGAGGTACGGCTTGTCAACATACACGCGCTTCACTTCGTAGTAGTCCTCTGGCGGACCATCGTCCCCCGTGCGCACGCTACCGTCGTGGAGCATTGCGTACCCGCACGGTGTCTCGCTGTCGGCGTCCGGGAACACTAGCACCGTGTATTTCTTCGGGTCTTCAAGCTCGGATCCGATCACCGAGATGTCGTAGGCCTCGTTGAGGTAGTTGTTGAGGTCTTCTGCCGAGTAGAGATGCGCAAACGTATCGCTAAACGTGCGCGCCGCGATCGCGCTCACGGCAGCAGCATCACTCGGCGTCGCGACGCGCAACGTGTACGCCACAGAGCTCATGGCGCGGCGAATCTCACAGGAAGTACGAGGGCGCAGCGGTGGGGGCCTTCGGTTTGACAATGAGCGGATCAGATCGGTTTTAAACAGAGTCATCCGGAGTGTTTTAAACACTGTATCCACTTCCACGGAATCTC
>JAADXL010000536.1:0-23388 GCA_023337755.1 Pythium aristosporum | reverse complement strand
ACGATGAAGCACTTGCGTCGCCCCGTCCGGTTCTGCGGCCACGCGCACCCCGTCGTGCCGCTCTTGCTGCTGCTGCTGCCGCTGGCGCTGCTCGTGTTTGTCGTCGTCGACGCGTTCCAAAACTTCACTACGGCCGTGCTCACGGTCGCTTTTCTATTTATCGGACTCGTGTACACGCGGCAGGCCGACTACACCAGATTTCGCAACCACGTCGCCGAGACCTTTCATCGCACCTCGCTCGCATAGATCTGAATTCTTGTCTTTTTTCTATTTAATGAGACCTAAGTACGGCGACGCTTGGAACGTCGCAGACCGTCTTCCTCGCTCCCTTGCTGCTGCTTCACCTCGGTCATCACAGACTCCTTCTTTACGCGAGCTGGCTTCGCGTCCGCCGCCGCATCGCCCTCTTCCTTCTTCACCTGCTGGGTTTTGGCTTGCTTCGCCTTGGCCTGGATCTGCTTGAGCACTTCCTTCTGCTTGGCCGCCGAGCGATGGAACACGAACGTCGAGTCGCTCGATTCCTTGCCACTGAAGACGTAGCCTTCCAGATCAAACGCCTGGATGCCCGCGAGCGAGTCGACGCGGTTCGTAATCAAATAGCGACACATGAGACCGCGCGCGCGCTTGGCGTACACAGACTTGATGGCGCCGTCGTCCTTGAACACGCAATCAATGACCTTGATCTCTGGATCCAGTGCGCTGGCCGCGACTGCCTTGAAATACTCTTGCGACGCAACGTTCACCAGCACTTTCTCGGCTCCGTCCGCATTCGCGAGCGTCTCATTGAGCTGCTGGGCGATGCGGTCGCCCCAGAACGCGTACAGGTCCTTCCCTCGCGCCGTCGCAAACTTCTGTCCCATCTCGAGTCGGTACGCCTGGATCAGATCCAGCGGACGGAGCACGCCGTAGAGGCCGCAGAGAATGCGCAAGTGGTCTTGCGCGTACGCGAGGTCCTTGTCGCTTAGCTCGTGGGCAGCAAGCCCCTGGTACGCCGGCCCATTGAATGCCAGTGCGGCCTGCTTGTGCGTGCCATTGGCTCTGACCACGGCGTCGTCCTCGACAAACTCGAATGAGCGGAAGCGGTCGTGGTTGAGCTTGGCGATCGCGTCACTCACGCCCAGCAGCGCCTTGAGCTTGGCCGGCGTGAGCTTGCGCAGCTCCGGGATGAGCGCGTGCGCATCCGCGAGCATGGACGGGATAGAGTGGGAAAGAGCGGACGCCGGCATGGCCATGTCCAGCGTCTTGGCCGGCGACAGCACGTACAGGAGCCGCGCTTTGGTCATGGTGCTTCTTGTGGTGGTGAGACTTGGAGCTCTTCGGTGTCACTGTCAGAGTGATTCGCTATTCTAAATAGGTTCCTAACGGCGTGTTACAAACAGAAACCTTCGTTAGATCATGTTCACCCTCTACTACTGGATGGCTTCACTGGCAGCAACATGCTCCCTGTGTTGGAGATCCGGAAGAGCTTGCCCGAGTCGAGATCGCGGACGGTCATGGTCGTCGCGCTGCCCGTAGAGATGACGCCTGGTGGTGACATCTCTAGTGAGGGCTGGGGAGACGTCTGGCTCTGTGCACTCGCAGCCACAGGTGAGGCGACTTGACGGGACGGTGGTGTCCCTTTCCTCGGTTGCCGCGATGCCTCGGCGTGTTCCTGCAGCCGACGGCGGTGGCCGTTGCGGAGCTTGAGCAGCACGGGGTGACTGCACAACTCAATCACTTCACACACGCTGATGGTGAGATCCTGTGGACCAATACTCGCGAGCACCGTGATGATCGTGGCCGTGATGGTCTCGGTACTCGCGCCTTTTCCTCGCAGCGTCACGACGGCCTCTTCGGCCGCGCTGAAGAGCGCGAGCGCGACGCAGAACATTCCCTCGATGCCCATAAGAAGGCACACGTCCCAGATCGCGAGCAGCGTGTCGTAGCGCAGCTGTGAGCGGTGGGCCATGAGCGAAATGTCGGAAAAGAGCGTTGGAAACCACTTGTACGCGAGCAGACACACGGGTAGTCCCGTCTGGTCCATGGCCTCGTGGAAGTTGGGGAGATGCATCTGCACGACTTCCTCGAGGACGTTGCCCACTTCCACGAGCGACGTGAACAAGTCAAAGTTGTCGCCACTTGAGTGGTTCGCGCGGATGCCGAACACGTGCGGCAGAATGTGGACCACGACGCCACGCAAGAGTTCGAGTGCCACGACATCGTCCTCGTCGCCCACGACTTGGAGAATGATGAAGGCAATGCCGTTCATGCCCTGCATGTAAAAGCTCTTGCCGTCGGCCACGTCCATGGCGCTTTTCGACCGCGCGTCCGTGCGCACGTCCGACTCGCACGAGACGAGAAAGGCGTGGAGCACCGACTCCAGCGACCGCAGGCGTGCTGTTGTCTCTTGCTCAGTGAGTACGGGCGCCCCAGGCGATCCAGCAAGCCACTTGGAGGTACGCGGCACGTCCTTGAGCAATTGGACCGAGTCACTGTAGATAGAGAGGGAGATCAGTACCATACTCAACCACACAGCAGAGGTCTGGGAGAACGTACGAGGTATTGAGCTCCTCGTGCAGCATCGCGTCAAAGTCGGTTTGCTCAACAGGATCCATGGCCCAGCGGAAGATTGACTTCCAGTACGAGGCGCGTTGCGATGACTCGGACGCCATGAGCTGCAGAGCCTCGATGAACCGTCCGGTCGCCTGGAGAAACTCGAGCATGCCCGAGAGCTGGTCGTCTGGAAACTCGGATCCTCTCCGTACCGGCTCCACCACAAACGGCGGGGTCGTTACGGCCACGTCGCTCTCGCTCTCGTCCTCATCACTATCGTTCGATGAGGAATCCGAGTCGTCCATCCCCAGAGTGTGGTCCATGCGTGCGGTTGACGAGAAGGGCGCCGACAGCAGCATCCCTCGATTCCGCATATTGACGGAGCTCTCCAGCTGCAGATCGTCCAGCGTGAGCGTGAGGTCAAATCCAGGGATACAGCCCTCGGCGATGTTGATGGCGCGCTGGATCGCGTCGGTCCACTGCACGAGTTCGTCTCGCGACGACGCCTGGAACAGCATCGAGTAGGCCTTGACCGACACGAGGAAGCAGTACTTTTGCTCGGCGACAATCTCGTGGACGCTCTTGACCGTGCAGCCGCCGACGAGCGGGATCACGCTTCGGTTCGACTCTTTGCCGCCGTCGGCTTTGGGCTGACACGTCAGCACGTCGCCGTCAATCTCGACGATCTGCTCCTTCCATGCGCGCAGGCCATTGCGGTACATGGCGATCGTCTTGAGCTGCGTCGTGAGCCCATAGCAGAGCTTGCACTTGAGGATGCCTCGTCTGTGCGGGCTCTTGAGCCAGCGCAGCGTCACGGGTAGGCGGCTCGGCCGCCTCAGCATGGCTGCGACTTCCTGTTGGTTGAGCGTCTGCAGCGAGATGCCGTTCACAGCCACGACCATGGACCCGCGCACGAGCGGCACGCCTTCGAGGCTCCAGTCGCCTCGCGTGCACAGTCGGTGACTGTTCCACTGCGAGATTTCCAGCAGCTGCGCGAGGTCCTCGAGCTTGTGCACGTGAACGTCGACGAATTCCTGTTCCGACGTGCGCGGCACCATCACGGGCAGCTCAATGCTGGACGATCGCCGTTCACTCTCGTCAGCAAACCCTCTCTCAAGTCCGTTGTTACTGACTCGCCCCCACATCGCGGGGGAGCGTACACGAACAGGCGAGTCGTCGAGCGCGACACTGCACACGGCGCGGAGCGCGTCGATCCACTGGTTCATCATATCGACGTTCTTGGCCGCGAGCGTCACCTTGACGGCCTTCTTACGCTTGACCCGGAACGCGTGCGGTCTTCCAGCGAGCGGGAACGGCAGCGCAACGACGTCGGCGCCCTGGATGTGGAGTTCCTGCTTGAGCGCCATGCCGCTGCCAGCGATCGCGACGGCCCCTGCCGCCGGCAGCATGCTGCCCCTGGAGGCCTCGGCGTACTCCTTCAGGACGCCGTCGCGAGTGAGCACGACATACCGCTTCTGCCACGTGTGGAGAAGCTTACTGCGCCGTCTCCGTACGAAGAGCACGCCCTCCATGGCCGCCCCTTGACTTCAAAGTTAGTGGACGAAGCTCCAACCTTCTTCTTCGGTGCTGGACTTTTGATGCTGAGCTGTTCGTCTGATTCCATAGCATCAGATCTGATATGAACCGTCCATCTGAGACTAACACCACACTCGGCGTTAGTGACCAAGTGACCCATGGGATTAAGTCACGCTGGACATGGAAAATGCAGTAGTTTACGTTAAAAATCGATCTTAAAAAGAGGAGGAGGCGACGCGGCCGGCAGTCTCACGCCGCGATGGTCGCCGCCACGGGCTTTTCCTCGTACAGCACATCGTAGAGCGACATCGTTCGCGCCGTGCTCTGCCCTTTCTTCGCTGCTGACTCTCGCCGCCGGTGCTGGTGGTCGGACGCCGCGACGACCGTCGTGCCCACGAGCGCGAGTCCGTGGCGCTGTGCGAAGCCGTGGAGCCACGTATTGGAGACGCTAAAGCTCGGCGGCGTCGTCTCGGGATACATTTGCCGCACAGCCAGCCCAATCCACTTGGCCGAGACGCGTACTTTCCGCGCGCGGCGGCGGATCACGGACGCCAGTGCTTGCTCCTGGGGCGCGCTGAGCAGCGCCCACCGCGTCGGCGCGTCTTCGCCCGCGTTCATGTAGCTGGTGCTCGTGATCTGGTCGCGCTGGCGCCACCACTTGTCCATGGTCTCGGCACTGACTTCCCAATTGAGCGAGCGAAAGTGCGCGACGGCGCGCGCGGGACTGTCCATGCCGGGGCCGCGGATCCACGCGATGGCCTGCTGCTTCATGGCCGCCGAAAAGGTGGTGCGCCGCTTGGGGAGCGCCGTGTCCGTCACGTGGTGCATGCCTTCTCTCTGTCTGTCTTCGTGGGGCGTCGTCGAGTGTCTGTCTCGTGCGTGGTCGGGGGGCTTTCCGAGAGTCTGAATGTGTATCTCTTCGGTGGTGGGTTTTCCCAAACTCACCGGCCCTCAAATGCAACCGCCCACTATTCAGGTGCCTCTTGAATGTGTTAACGATACAAACTTCAAGTAGTTCACTCCTTTCAGGTGGGTTCCCGCATGTCGTGATGGGCAAATGTGTAGTCCACACGAAATTGGAACCAACAAAATCCGGAAAAGACCAGTGAGTCAGTGAGCTCGTCCCCCCTCGTCCCTGTTGGGCGGTCTTCCATTCCTTCAAGATCCGCCTTCTCCCTCGTGGATCTCTAGTGTACCTACCTCTCTCCTGCACCATGGCCAAGCGCTCGACGACCCTCGTGGCGCTGCTGGTGCTCGCCTGTCTCAGCGTCTTGATGGGAAGCGCGTTCGCGTCCGCGCCGTCGGCGCGTGCGAGCCACATTCTCGTCAAGACGGAGACCGAGGCCGACGACTTGTTCACCAAGCTCAACAGCGCGACGGACCTCAAGGCCCAGTTTGCCGAGTTCGCCAAGGAGTTCAGCTCGTGTCCGTCGGGCCGCAACGGTGGCGACTTGGGCAAGTTTGGCCGCGGCGCCATGGTCGGTCCGTTTGACAAGGTCGTGTTTGAGAAGCGCATGGGCGTCGTCCACAAGGTCGAGACCCAGGTACGTTTGTTTCCCTGTAGTAGAGTCCTATGGACGGCATGGTGGCTTATGATGTGCATGGCATAGTTTGGCTGGCACTTGGTGCTCACGACCGAGCGCACGGGCGTCGACGAGGCCGAGATCTCGACCCACGGCGACGGCGACGAGTTGTAAGCGGTCTCTTGGACGATGGGCCGGCCGTGGGTGCGTCCGCTAAAGATCCATGGCTCTCTGTCAGGTTCCGTCCTCGTCAAGATTAGGTAGGGAATATACTACTAATAGGACACCAAAAGCGGTGGAGGAAGTCCTCATATGAAAACGAACAATCCCTTTTTCTTTCTTTCTTTTCTCTTTCTCTCTCCTCCGTCCGGCCCAGCGACCGTGGTCGCCACTAGTTCTTCTTCTTCTGGTCCTTGGCGTCGGCGGCCGGCTTCTTCTTGTCGCCGATACGCTCGTTCACGTAGATCACGTGCCAGCCAAACTGCAGTCACGCCACATACAAGCCCCCAGTCAGTCTCTTCCCACCATCTCACTCCCTTCATGCAACCACCCACGTACCTGGGTCTGGACCTTGTGGACCGAGCCCACGGCTTGTTCAAACGCGACCTTTTCGAACGCCGGCACCATTTGCCCCTTGCCAAACATGCCGAGATCGCCGCCCTTGCTCTTGGACGGGCACGAGCTGTGGGCCTTCGCGAGCTCGCCCAGCGTCTTGGCCTTGTCGGCCGACGCCTGGACTTGCGCGAGCAACGCATCCGCCTGCGCCTCGGTCTTGACCAGAATGTGGCTCGCACGCGCGCGCGGCCCGCCGCCAGAGATCGAGCGGCTCGACCCCCAGACGAAAATGCCAATGAGCAGCAGCGGACTGATGAAGGGCGTGGCGCGCGTGAACCAGACCTTGAACGTGTAGGACCACGAGCCGTCGTCCGGGTTCTCGTCCTGCGGGCCGTTGCCCAGGCGGATCGTGTACACGACGTGCCAGCCAAACTGGGTCTTGACCTTGTAGAGCTTGTTGGGCGGCTGGTTGAACACGACGGCGTCAAACTCGGGCACCATCTTGCCGCGCTCGATCCAGCCGAGTGAGCCGCCCTTGGGGCCCGACGGGCACTTGCTCTTGGTCTTGGCGACCCGCGCAAACGACACGAGAATGCGCTCCGACGTCTCGAGCTCAGCCTTGATCTCGTCGGCCTCTTCTTCCGTGTCCACGAGAATGTGGTTCGTCTTGGCCTGCGGGTGCACGGACGCCGCGGACTCGACGGCGTCGTCGCCGTGGACGCCTGCGGTCCACGAGGTCGTAGCGACCACGAGCAGCGCCACGAAGAGCATGAGGAAGCGACGCCACACAGCCATGGCGACAGAGAGCGCGGAGGTTCGTCTTGGATGTGGGGGGATCCGGGAATATGCCCCGCCACGAGGAGATGTGGTGTGCTCCAGAGAGGAGGATGGGCGTTCTTCTCCATTGATAAACGATTCAATTGGTTAATATTGATCATGGCGTGTTCTGATTGGTGGATATTCAGACCTTGAACAGGTCCAACATTGCGCAATGGGGAAATGATTCAGCACTCGAAGTTGCTCACCAAGTGTGCTTCTTGTGGAGTGAATTGCCCATAAAGCTCGGGATCCACGATCACCTCCTACTCGCGTCTACTGTAGTTGACTCTGGCCAACTCTCATATCTCTAATCGCCTCGAGAGAAGAGGGAATCGCTCTTCCTAGTGCTTCTTGCGCTTCAAGTCGCCCACGGGGTCTTCGCGCTTGGCGATCATGATCACGTGCCAGCCAAACTATCACAAACAAAACCACGACCCAGAGTGAGCAACCAAACGAATGTCTCCTCCACGGTCCCACCCGCCTCCGTACCTTCGTTCGGACAACGTGCACCGACCCGACCGGCTCCGTGAAGACGATCTTCTCAAACTCGGGCAGCATTTGTCCCTTACCAAAGACGCCCATGTGTCCGCCCTTCGATTTCGACGGGCAGCTGCTCTTCTTGGCGGCCAATTCCGCAAACTTGAGCGTCTTCTTGGACGCGCTCTTGATCTCCTTGCGGATCGCGTCGGCCTCGGCCTCTTGCTCCACGAGAATATGGCTCACGTGGACCTTGGGGCCCTGAGGGGGCTTCTTCTCGGGGTTGATGTACGTCGTGAAGACGTAGATCATGATGAAGAGCACAATGGCCAGCATGGGCACGGCCTTGTTCATGTACCCCATGTACGACTGGAACGCCTGGAGCTCGGGCGGGTCGTCCGAGATGGGAGCGGCTGTCACGGGCTCTTCATCGAAGAGATCGTCGCTCATGCTCTCGGCGCTCACTACGACTGCTGCATACGAAATGCAGTGCACCGCCGCGAGCACTGGGGCGAGGGAACGCACCATCATGTCGTCTTCGCTCTCTCTTGTCCGGTGAGGAAGTGAGGAGGACCCAAGTCTCACGTGGAGCAACGAGGGAACGGAAGTGCACATCAAAATTTTGAAGGCGGCGTTTCATTGGCTGGAGGAGAAACTTCAAGTCGACGGGATTGGTGGATTATGGCGACGTCCCTGTGACTCACGCGGCAATTATTGGGAATGAATGATACAGGCGAAAGGTCGATGGTGATGGAATGCATACTGTACTGTTCCTTCATGGCGCCTTCTACGCCCCGCGAATGCACTTGGCCAGCATCCACGGATGCGTCGGGTACATGCGCGAAAAGAGACTGATGAAAAACTCGTCCTGGTCGGCGAGCGAGCGTGAGGGCGACTTGAGAAAGGCGACGATCCACTCCATGCGCTTCTGTAGTTGGAAACAGTGCTTGGACGCCAGCAGCTGCTCGAGGCTCTTCAAGTGCTTCTCAGTTGTGCGCGTGAGCTTGTAGGGAATGCGGTCATCCACACGCAGTGGCGCGCCCGTGCGCGTCTGCAGGCGCAGAAATACGCCGATCGCGAGACTCGCAACGTGGCATTCCACGGAGTACGTGAGCGAGCCGCCGCCGAGCCCCATACCGGCAATGGCCTTCATGAGCCCGTGCTGGCGCCGCGCATTGCCCACACAAAGCATGATGTTGCACAGCTCGCGCAGCATTTGCTTCTTGTGGGCCGACGGTAAGACGTCGGCGAGCGTCACGACCACAAAATTTGTTACTTCGGCCGCGAGAAACAGCATCTTGATCTCCATGAGCGGCGTCGTGGGCTGGACCGACGGGAGCTTCTCCATCCACGCCATGAGCTTAGCCAGCATGCCGAGCGCAAACGCCTCGGTCAAGGCCGGCGCCTTTTGCAGGCGCTGCAGAAAGAGGACTTGCAGCGTCATCAAATTGCCCTGCGCCAAACACGCGGCTTCAAACTCGTCTTGGCTCAGTTCCGGGATCGTGAGCCGCGACACCAAGTCATCCCACGCGCCGCGCCGCTCTTCAATGACCCACTTCTCAATGCTTCGCTCGGCAACGACGCTCATGGCGTGGACCGACGCAAGGGCACGGCCGCACGCCGTGAGGCAGCACAGCTCGCCGCCGCGGAAACCCATAAAGCTCCACAGTAACCGACCCAGCGGCGCGCCGATCGACTCGGCCACAGCCATGGACGGCGACTTGGTCAGCGCACCATTACCACTGGCGTCCGCGGGATCATGGAGCGCCGCCTTGGATGACGAGACCTTCCGGGACGACGAAAACTCGCGAATCAGGCTGTCCACCTCGACGAAAATGACATTGCCGCACTTGCCCCACGCGAGCGCCGACGCGCTCTCCGTGTCGCGCTTGCCCTTGAAAAAGCTCTCGACCAGCCGCAGATTCAAAAGTCGCAAAATCTCGACCACGGTGCCTTGCAAATCGTCTTCCGTGACCGGCGCATCCGTCGAGACGCGACTGATCTGAACGATCTCGTCCAGTTTCTCATACAGAACCGTGCAGCAAGCGCCAAAAAGCACCGTCACCCACGCCGACGGATCCGTAGCAGAGTATCCCCCAGCACTGTTGGACGCGAGACGCGTCATGCCATTCTCGAAAATGGTAAACGCCATTTGGAAAAAGAGATTGGCTCGCCCCAGACCCTCCTTCTTGGACATCGTCACGTGGTTCAGCGAGGTCACGTGGCTCGCCAACCGGAGCACGAGCTGAAGCCTCGTGAACGCGTCCTGCATGACCGATACGGACGGCATGGCCGGGAAGAGCATGGCCGCCGCATCCTCGGCACCATTTTGGTCACGAAGGGGCTCCATCACGGCGTCAAATACGTAACTGAGAAGCGACTCGAGGTCGGCGTCGATAATCTTCCACTTGGTCCACAGCGCGGACTGCTGTTTGATGAAATTCACAAAGTACGGTGGTAGTACGTTGGCCGAGCTTCCAGCGGGGGATCCGCGGCCGTTCTTCGAACGCGGTTGGTGCGGCTGAAAGTGCGGCATGTCTAGCACCAAGTCGACGCATAGCTTCCCTAACTCTGAGATGAACACGGACCGGACTGATTCGGCTTGCGAAGCGAGCCATTCTTCAGTCGACTTCCATGCCATGCGGCATAGCACATCCCGCACCATCCACGACACGAACGGATACGGCGACGTATTCAGACTGGAAGCCTCCCGCAAATCGGCATACGACGCCGACACCGATAGCTGTTGGCGCTCGGCTTGAACGACTTCCCGCATCTGGTGCACAATTTCCACAGTCAAACACCACTGCTCCCAACCTAGTCGCGTTAAGAACTGATGGAAGCTCTTGCACACGTGGACGGGCGTGTGTGGGATCAGCGTGTTGAGGTAAAAGCCCCATACGAGATCAAGCTTCTCTTTCGTGGGCAACGCGACTGGAGTGGAGCGAGTGTCATTTGCAGCATTGCTCATGGGGGTAATCGACTTGGTCTTCAAGTAGTCCGAGCAAATTGCGACAAAACACGAGCAGAGCGTTGTGCCCGTCGTCAGAGAATCTTCTTCCGGCCAGGGACTACTTGCGGTCGAACTGTCGGTCGTAGAGGCCGGTTGATACAGTGTTGTGAGTAGCGGTTCAAAAAATGTGGATATCATGGTCCACTTGTGCTGCTCGGGGATGATTCGACTCATTTGCGTGAACAAGTCGAGCACGCTCTTGAGCGCACCACTTTTCTGCCACGTTGCGACCGGATAGCCACCACCCTTGGAAGCCGATCTGTCCTGCATCGAAGCCTGCCATCGAAGCGTCGTCATGTGTTGGCTCAAAAACGTAACACACGCTTCTACTTGGACAAACGGAATTTGTTGCCATACTCCCGCAGGGATGCTGACGATGGACTCCCATACGAGCGACGGCGCCGGGCGAGCCATGCGTGGACCTCCATTCTCCGCGTCATCATTGTCAGCATCGCTGGGGGAAGAATTGTGGAAACGGTAGTCATCGTGGACGCCCACCAGAGCATGGAGTACCTGCTCCAAATGATCGCCAAGGTGGGCCGCACATATTTGGTGGATGATCTTGGCGTAGAATCGTAGCACTTCGTCTTCGCTGCTGATACCAGGTGCTCCCCGAGACGCAAGATTGCGAATAGGCGCAGAAAAGTCGGCGGTCCTCTTCTCCAGGGATACTCCGCCACCAGAATTGGCCCCAACGTCCCCTAACACGATGCTCAAGACTGTGTTGCGATCAAATTTGGTCGGCGTATGGGGGGCCTTGGTGTTTAACCACGCCTGGACGTCGAACCGCTGGAGCAGCACTAATTTTTCATCATTGGAAAGGCGCGACGACGTGCTCGCACTCATCAGACTGGAAAACATTTCCACAAACCGCGCTGGAGCACTCGCCGGTGAAAAGCATTCGCTGAGAAGCGTGATGCGGGAAGGATCCTCCAGCATCAACTGCAACAGGTTGCACGTCTCCCGTTCGTCCACACACACGAACGTGATGCCAAGTTGCTTGATCGATCGCCACAGCACCTCCCGCAAGGGTGGAACCATGCGCGACAACTTCGTGTCAAGTTCCGTGAGCTGCTTAAACCATTCGAGTCCTTTCTCGTGGAGCCGTTCGATCTGCTTCTCCGCGTCCTTAACCGCGTTGTTGCCAGCCAACACCGAGTCGTTTGCTGAAACGTCTTGTTTGTCCTCTCCAGCCTTTGTTTCTTGGTCATCGATGATGACTACGTTCGCGGGGGTCTCCTCTTCCGTTGTCGCCTGTGCTTCGATCAGGACACGCTTAACCCTGTGGGACTCAGCTTCGAGCACTTGAACCACTTGATCAATGAGCAGAATCTGCATCGAAAGCATCAACCCGTCGGCATCCAGACGTAAAAACGCATCGACACCGTCGGGGAGCAGTCCGATCTCACTGCGTTGTCGCTCGCTGTTCAACAAGAGCGTCGCAAGAGACGACGACACCTCGCCTTGTTCCACCATGGACCGCATGTCATACCGCTGTGCCTGCACCACGGTGCTTTGAATCGTGTCCATGAGCTGCTTGTCGACCGCCCACTCCGTAAACTCGAAACGAAAAGCTGCCGGCTTCCGACAATTGGTGCCTTCTAGGCAGGCTTTGCTCTCCGACACAGTACGCGCCTTGCTCACGAATAGCTTGGATACATGATCGAGCACTTCCGCATCCAAGCCCACCAAAATCGATAGTGTCTCCGAAAATTTGGTAGCCAACATTTTGATTGCGTGCTTGTTGAGCGGGATCGACGGCGTTACGACGCAGCGTTCAGGCATCGTGTGGATCGTGACTTGAGGAATCACCGTTAGAGACACCGGTCCAGCATACTCCGCCGTAAGCTGAAGTGGGCTGGTCGTTCGGCCGTGGTCGGCGCTGCTCCCCAGACTGCTGAAGCGCCGCGTGTCTCGGTCTTCGATGAACGCAAAGTCCTCTTCTTGTAGATGGTCCATTGCGGGTAATGTCTCGCCGTTGCTCGTCATCTCGCCGTCTTCTCGTTCATTGGCCGAGGATACACCCGACAGCGAGCCCACGTGAAACTCGAAGCCACACAACTCCATCCATAATGGAAGACCTTCCCATCGGAACGCTTCATTGGCCGGTGAGTTCAGCAGGTTATCACTGAGTTGAAGTACCTCTCGCAGCCGAGACACTTCGAAATGGCGCGGTAGAGTCGCTAGCTCATCGTCTTTTAGCCACTTGGTCGGATCTCGTTCATCGAGCCACGCGTCCATGGCTGTGTACGTGTGGGACAACTGCACGAAGTGCTGATACTTGAGCTCCTTGCCTTCGGTTGTCAGTGTTCCCGTCGCACTTCCACCCGACACGGTCAACACAATCTGGGCTTGATTTGAGCAAAACGTCGTCATGGACCGCAGCTTAGCATGTAGAGCTTTTCGGAGTTCGGCGTGCTTTGGGTTCGACTCATCTTCTCGGTCCAGAAAATAGTGGCCGAATACTCGAGTTCCGCCGGCGCACGCAAAATACAGCGCGAAGAATACCTGCCAAAACAGGATCTGCTGCTCATCGGCTTCTCGCATTTCCAGGCAGTACTCGGCCCAGCGGTAGATCTTGAAGTAAGACAACGAGTCAAAGCACACATGGCCATACAACAAACTCGCTGCTCGGTGCACGGCGCTGGTCAAACCAACATCCGCCAACTCGACCGCAATCTTGCCCTCGGATTTCTTGAACTTTTCAATTTTCTTCATCGCGGCGGGTTCGTACTTAATGAGCAGCTGGCCCATGGCGCGAAACAACGGAAGTTCTTGACGTAGTTCGACCAGGAGTGTCCAAAATGCAAACGTCGAGCAGCCGCCGATAAACTGTGCCGGCTCACAACTGCCACCAAAAATGGATGAAAGCCCTGCCATTGACGACAGTGTGGGTAAGAAACTCACGACAGATGGCAGTTCCTCCTGGGCTGCAATATCTGAAGTTTCCGCGCGGCTCTTGACCTCGCGACAGTACTTGGCAAACGCGGAACGCAGTATAGACACGAGTTGAACGTGGATGGCAACTCGTGGTCCTGAAACTGATCCGCTCTTCTTTGTTTTCAAGCTGCGATAAAAGTCGCGCATACTGCATCGCAGCAATACGTCCAGAATGTGGCGTAGCGCAGGGTGCTCGAACCAAAACGGAACCTGAAGAACCATGCGCATCCAAAAAGCCGTGTGATCCTTGAGCGCCGAGGTCGTAGACACATCAAATGCCCGCTCGATAGAGGCACAAATCTGCTGCGTTGTAGGCGTGTAATCATCCGGAGCGTCGACGATGCCAAGTGATGCCGCCGCTGCCGTCGCTGTGACTGTCGGGGTGGAGACAGCTGACGGCACGGTGGCCACCAAATGGGACTTTCGGATCGTCATGGTGCTGGCAATCGAGTTGGTGGACGATGGCGACGGCAGTTCCGCTTGACCTCCTCGAAGCGTTGCTGTCAGCCACGACATGGCTCCTTGGAGCATCGCGGTCGTCGACAGCATCGCACCCGAAGAACTCGATTGCGGGAACGCTTCGTTGATCAAGCTTGGAAGAATAAGCGGGTGAACAAATGTACTGCATTCGCGTACAAATCGCAGTTTCGACAGCACCTTCGTCTTGGCCGTCGCTTCCCAACCCCCAATGTACCCCTTGTGCAAAATATCCGTCAGCAGTTGGGCTTCGTCTACGCTGATAAAAGAGTGGCGTTCCAGTGCCTCCACGAGACGCAGAAGTTGGTCGGTTGACATCCCCTCCATGGTCGCCATACATATGGTCAAAGCGTGGTTGATCTCTTCACCAGTTGAGGTTGCCAGGCTAGCGTTCGATGCCGTGGTCTGTGCAACACGATCGAACTTGGCCATCAACGGGAGCACATTCTCAAGCACCTTCACAGCGGCAGCGAAGTGACCATTCTTCAGCAATGCGAGAAGAGGTTCCCACCGATCCATCCTCTCTGTAAAGATGAATGTCGTCGTTTGGCAGATCAGATAGGCTACGATTGGGTCGACATCACATGTGGAGGTGACTGTGACAGAGGTGACTAACTCAGCCGAATCGTTGAGATCAGAAGAGGAACTCTCTCCATGCCGGGTAGCTTCTGTCGCCACCATGGAGTCGTCTTGAATGGGCACACCAGAGCTTCCTTCCCCGACTAGCGCAGCTTGGTGGGAGACGTCAATTTGACATGTCGTGGGTGTTTCACGATCACCATCGCCGTACGGATTGAACTGCTGATCGTAGGCGTCGTAAAATCGAATGCTTGCTGGGCCGACCAGGGACGAACCTGCTCCACCGGGGAACCAACGACGTAGCAGCAAACCCTCGCGTGAGCGGTCCATGCTGAGGTTCACGAGTGGCACAAATGGCTGGTTTGTGCGTGGTGAGTAGAATTTGAGCTTGAGCATTAGCTTCCAACACCACTGCTCAAAATCCACGGACCGCTCGAACCGAAACACACGCCGAATCGACTTTGTAATGGTTTTCAGTTTGGGCGGAGATACCACATTTTCTCCGCTGGGGGACCGTATGTCGCGCCTTCCGTGCAACCTTCTCGCTCTGAAGACAAGAAGTGCTTCAGCTACCACCAAGGCAACTTGACGATGCAGAAAGGCATTGGTAAAGAGTTGGCCAGCCTTAACGTCGAATTCCCAATTGATGCGGTCGAGCAAGAAGCGCGCAAGAGAGCTTCGTGGCGCGGCAGCATCATCCAACAGCAGCCAGTCCTGTAAATGAGTGAGATCTGCAGGAGTGGGCAGCCAACGGTTGACAGGAAACGTCTCGAATACATGAATCCACGTTTCGGCGCATTCGTGATACTTGAACAGTAGCGAGATAAGCTCCGAGATCACCCACGGGTGTGCGAGACATATCGTACTGATGGGCCCCGCAGCTCGTTCCCCGGATTCTCCGAGCGACTTGCGACAATCACCGTCGGCGAACCCCGCAAGGAACAGCTCCTGCGTCGTCACCAGCACCAAATCTCGCCCGAGAGGATCCTCTTCCCCACAACTTGCACTTGCTGCTAGACGCGCAACCGCATGCATCAAGTGCATGGCATTGTCGGCGTCGGAAACTATTTGTTCACACAGCACCAGTCGAGCAGGTTTTGGGCGGTCGGATTTGCCCACGCACGCTTTGTCGATGAATTGTGTCCAGCCGTTCGCACTTTTGGCCGCACTTGGAACACTCGAAATGCCGAACAGGAGAAGACCGAGGACATCCCACTTTGCCAGCGGAGACAGCGGAGCAAACGGAAAGTTGCGGATACTTCGCCACGCTACGCGATTACAGTCCGCGACGAGAAGCCCATGTAGTGCGGTCAAAAAGAGTTGATCGAAGAGTGTCGGATAAAAGAAATGTTCCCCAGTCCTTGTTCCGCTCGATGACGCTGCAGATATCATCGATGCGTTCAATAGCAGTTCACCGAGTAGTTGCGCGACGCGAGCAGGGAACTTCTCAAATTCCTGAAAAACCCTTAGGCTCTGTGTGAACTCGATCACGATTGAAAGCGCCCGACTGAAGCTCTTCTTCGTGTCCATCGAGCAGCTGAACAGTTGCTCAAACGCAAACGTATGCGGAAACTGGTTGATCACAGCGACAAAATCTTCGTCGGATAGATAGCACCGATCGAGTACCTCTGGGTTCTCGAGCAACACCCACTCATGGGATGGATTGCTTGCTTTTGTGCCCTTGTGACGAGATGGGAGTTCGCTGGAGACGAGGGTCGTCAACTTTCGTAGTTTCTCCGGGTGAAACACTAGATGAAGCATCGCAATGTAATGATCTACGAGATCTTCGCTCCATGCTTCTCTCAGATCACCCGTTGTCGTGACGACTGCTTTCGGAAACTGCAAGAAACGAAGAACCCACGAGCGCTCTTCAGTCGAAATACGCGGTAGGTACATGACGTGCATGAGGAGATACGGCATGTTGACAAGCGACCGTAGCCGAAGAAGTGTCCGCAATGACAACGAGATCCACTTCTGCAGCGACTGGCGGAATCGAAGTACGCTCGTGTACCAGTCACTGGACTTGTTTGACACGGACGACGGAGGCAAGAAGAGCACGACGCCGCAGCTCTTGCAAAACTTGCACCACTGGTTCGGCTCCATGGGTTCGTTGAGAGTACTACACGCGTAGCACTTGACGCTCCGTATGGACCCACCATTGATCGATCGGTTCGTCGACGACGACTCCCACACAAGTTCACCGCGCGCGAACGATGGCGGGACACGTCCGAACAGTCCTTGATCGTCGACCGTGACTTTCTTCTCGAAAAAGATCATGACATCGATACAGTACTTGAGGTGATCAACCGATGACGCGAGTGTCGAGTTGGCCGGGAGTGGCTCATAAAACGATATGCTTTCTGGCACGGTCTCAAACTCGCCCAAGTTGTTCGTCTTGGACTTGATCGCCACACTGGCGGCGCTCATCTTGTTCAGATACGACACAAAGGCAGGTTCTTGAAGAACCTCATTGAGGTACTGCTCGACGTGGAAGTATGACAATGCACGATCAAACGTGTGTAAGGATGCCTCCACTGTTCGAAGCTGACGAATACTCTCAAGGTGGGCCTTCAGCTTGGCGTGTTGAATCGCATCAAAGCGAGCTGTTTGGAATTCCAGTATTTCCTCCAGATCCACTTGATCGCCACATCTCTTCGAGGACGAGAGACGCTTCGTTTCCAGCAACCAAACTATCCAATGAAACAGACGCAGTGAGTGATCGTGTATCCATTCAAAACGTCTACGCATGGAAACGTACCTTTGTGGACAAGGGCTTCGACGTCATTTTTTCTGGCTTCCAGCGACGAGCTAGCAGAATGGAGAAGGTATTCAGCGTACAGATATCGCTCGAGTCGACCATAGAGATCACCCTTGTTGATCTCGATGTTGTGCATCTTGGCTTCTTGGCGTTTTTGCGATGCAGCTGCTCGCAAGAGGTTCATCTCAAAATTGGAGTGGGGCTCCAGCTTGATGTATACTGGGTGCTTCTCTGCTGCTGTTGCTGAATATTTTACTGGATTATTGTGACGAGCAACTCCGGTGTGACCGTTCACTGAACTGGGATCTGTGAGAACTGCTGGGTAGAGTCGATTCACTGAGTCAGCCACACGTAGTTTCCCAATGGAACTTCTCACCACCTCGCCTGCTTTCTCCACATCATCATTTGGCAGTGGGATCCGCATTCGCTGGACCGCAGAAGGCGCGTGAGTCGCGGAAGCTTCGTCTTTTAACTCAACTGCGCTTTCCTCGACTACGGTCAATGGTTTTGCCTCGTCAACAGCAGCAGGTGCCGACGGCATTGTAACAATTCGTGGTGCCTGTGAGCGCTCTGGAAAATCGATCTCGTCTTCTTCTAGTGGAGCAGAGGGAACTGGCGTAGATCTCACGGCTTCGGCAGTCGGGGGTAAATGAGGTGAGTCACTCGGATCTGCTGGAGCGGACGGTCTGAGATGAAGGGCAGCAGATCCAAATGGGATTGTGGTCGGAGTTGGTGGCGGCACAGCCAGATAAGACGGATCGGGCAAGCGAGCTGAGTTTGCCGTGGCAGCAAAAGGCATACTACCAGGTAGAGCCTCTTCATCATCGGAGTCGTCGAAGTTTGGTGCCGATGGCACAGCCGTTGCCGTGAGCGTGCCGATGTCGTCCAGCAACGTCGACGGTGCCGTTGGTATCCGATGGGTCGTTGAGTGCTGGTCGGCGGAGGCCGCCGACGCGCTTGCCGCAGAGGGCACATACGTCTGCGACGTTTGCGGCTCGCCGACCGTTGTCGCTGGCTCGCCGTCTCCCAAGAGTGCCATAATATCGTCTTCGTTCTGTGCAATCTCGTCGTCCACACTACGCCTCCGGCTGCTGTGACCATTCGCTTCTGTTGTCCCGTGGATTCCAATCGCACCGCCGACAGCTTCTTCGTCTTGAGCATCAATGTCGCGCCACGCCATCGCCTCGTTCTCGTCGTCATTCAACATCCACGCGGCGCCCTCGCGCGAGTGACCATTTCCTCCGTTCTGTCGGTCTCCACCTCCCGCACCCACAGCCGCCGCCTGATTCGCGAACGCGCTGTCATCTCCACTTCCCCATGCGCCGCCCACAGCACTTGCCGTTCCGTCGAGTGGCTTGGACTTATTCTTCGATTTCTTCGACTGCTTTCTCCGCACTGCCTCCATGTCTCCCACCGCGAATGACACGTATCGACGCGCCGCTTCTTCTTCTTCGCGCTGTGCTCTATACCCGTCTCGTGGTCCGCGCTGCAGCCGCGGGATATGCGCAGGGAGATGCTCGGTCCCTCGTCTGGTTCCTTCTCGTGGTTGCACTTCAACGCACGACACTGGGTTTTCTCTCTGGTGCTGGTAGGGATAACTGTACGGAAACGAAGAACACAGTCGCGCGACCTTCACGCAACATTATCCCAACAGTCGCAAGTGAAGGTTGCACGAATGTACCACTCCTGATCAGAGTGATGGTCGTGTTGATATATGCTCCCGTTGGGTTTCTGACTGGACACATGGAAAATGATTCGCCGAAGCATGCCGGAAGCATCACCATGGGCGCCTCGTTTGCGATGCCGGTGCTCCGTGAGGCCCACGGGATTGAGAGTCAACTGCGCCGTAGAGGCCCCCACTGGCCATTCCACTTTTTTCGCGCGAAGTTGCGCCCCCCAACGGCCATTGCGGTTCCGCGAAGAGCCGTACGGACGGGAGAAGCTCTCCCTCGTCCCCACCACCCACGCTCCCCCCGTGTTGATACACTCGACTCAGACGCCGTGGACTGGCACAAAGATCCGTCAAGTCCGATACGTCACGGTCGAAAGTTTCAGCGGTCCTGCCTTCTCAGTGAGCAGCCACTGGCTTCGTCCGACCGGAAGTAGCAGGCCACCGAAGCGCCTGGAGCTTGAATGAGATTCCACTTCCTGAGAAGACCGTCGATCTGCTAGCACCAAAACGCAGTCATTCGAGAGCCAACATGGGTGCATCCATTGGTGTGTCTGCCTCCAGTCAAGTGGAACCACTCTCCAAGCTGCCCACCGCTCGCTCGCTTCCCTCCCCGATGTTCATGCAAATCCCACTGGTGTCTTACGCCATCTTGATGGCCGTCTGCCTCGTGGCTTCGGTGGTCGACGCGTATGACGATCACCGCGCCATGTCGGGCGTCCGCGCGTGGGTCGACCCGGCGACGCCGCAGGAGAAGTTTGACTACACATCGTCCCGTGGCGACAAGTGGAACCTCATCATGAGCGACGAGTTTGGCACGCCCGGCCGTTCGTTTCTACCGGACAACGATCACTTGTGGACGGCGGTTGACGCACCCGACGGCACCCGCAATGGGCTCGGCTACTACGCCAAGGAGCTCGCGACCACCGAGTGCCAAGACAGCGCGAACTGCTACCTCAAGCTCGAGGCGATCGCGAAGCCGCGCTCGATTGCCGTGTGGAATCCAGACGCGTCCCCGCCGAAGATGGAGAACGTGACAGTGAACTACCAGTCGGCCATGCTCCAGTCCTGGAACAAATTCTGTTTCCAGGGCGGCATGGTCGAAGTGCGAGCCAAGCTACCGGGGACCGTCGCGGCAGCTTCCAAAAATCCCGACGTCGCGAGCGGTGCGACCGCGCGCGTCAAGACCTCGGCGTTCTATCCGACGTGGCCGGGCGTGTGGCTCATGGGCAATCTGGGAAGAGCGCTCTTCCGCGACTCGACGGACCGCATGTGGCCGTTCTCATACGACAATTGCGACGCGAACGACCAGGTCTCCCAGGCCAAGATCCAGCGCATCAGTGCTTGCGACGCCAACCCCGGGTCGGGCCTGAACGCCAACCAAGGCCGTGGCGCGCCGCAGATCGATCTCTTTCAGGGTGGTGGGCTCCAGATCGCGTCGTCGCTCCACGTCGCCCCGGGCATGCCGTCTGCGTTTCGCCGTATCGAAGGAGAGACATCGACCTGTGCCTTTAATGGCAACTGCACGACGCCGGGAGCCAACACCGTGGGTGTGCCCAAGACGCAGTATGACTCGCGAAACCACAAGAGCTGGTACCAAGGTCTCCGCTACGCGTTCAACCACCTCTGTGCCCGCGACGACAAGCAGATCCGCCAGTCGTTTGAAGCGGTCCAAGCTTCATTGGCTTCCGGCATCTACGCCAATACGTGTGATTTGGACCGCTGTCCGGCGTCGTTCGATATCAATTCGGACCTGCAGTTAATCGGCTCGAGCAGTGCGGACGGTGCGCGCTGGGGCATCAACACGGACGGCGCGTGTTTTGCCCAACTGAATCCGTACGACGGAAGCGTGCAGTGCGATCGTCTCAGCCGCGACGCGAAGTGTGCCAAGCCTGCATTAACAGCCCGCGCGCCAGCTGAAAGCGCCAGCCGAGACGCGTTCCAGTACCGAGCGGACTCACTGTCGGCAAAGTGGCCCGCCCACGTCGCCATGTTCACTGACTATATGGTGTATCAGGTCGAGTGGGTGCCCGGCGCCGACGGATACATCCGCTGGATGCTGGACGGTCATCCAGTCTTTGAAATCGCCGCCGAGACGCTGACGAAGCCGCCGCAAGACAATGGCAAGACGAACCCGACCAAGATCCTGCCAGAAGAACCCATGTATCTTATCCTCAACGTCGCAATGGCGTCCACAACCACTGCCGAGCCTCCTGTCGCCTCCCGAGCGTGTCAGACAACACAAGCCAGACCCAACGCGAGCAACGTCACGACCTGCGACCAGTTCCCCATGGCGCTACAAATCGACTACGTGCGCGTGTACCAAGATATGTCTTCCTCGTCGTCGATGAGCGTAGGTTGTGATCCGGCCTCGCATCCGACCAAGCAATGGATCCAAGACCACATCGACGAGTACGCAGACACAGCGAACCCCGTGGTCGACGTGGTCGGCAAAGCCTTTTGCTCGGTCGACGAGGACTGTACGGTCGCTGGCCAGGTCGTCGGGACTTGCACACAAGGCCGCTGCGTCTGCAGCGACGCCGATTGGTCCGGGCCGCGCTGCACCATCTCTGCCAGTGCGTCCTCTGCTCGCACCCCTCGCAGCGCGACACCCAAGCCCGCTACCCAGTCCAGCAACGAGCGAAGCGGTCCCGAGATCACGCTGGGCGTCGCTGCTGGCATTGTGCTCGCCGCGCTGTTTCTGATCATCGCCGTTGGGAGGCAAGTGCAGCGCTGCGTTCTCTACCGGAAAATGACGCCGTCCAACCACAACGTACGCCCGACGGATGTCGAGCCGTTCAGTGATCGAGCCACATTGAGTTACCAGCTCTCGCCAATGAACGAGGCGTCCTACCACAGGAAAAGCGACTTCCTAGTATTCGACACACCATCCAGTGAGGATCGCTGGTCCCAACCCAATTTTGTAGTGCAGCTCTACTAATAGAGAGGAGCGAATTGTAATTATCATTTGCGTGAGGAGATTGAACGAATCGAGACATCAGAGACTGTCCATCCATGCCAGCGAAGCGGCGGCAAGTCACTTCAGTGGAGACACAGAATGATCCCTTCAATTAAATAGGTCTATGCGAGCGAGGTGCGATGAAAGGTCTCGGCGACGTGGTTGCGAAATCTGGTATAGTCGGCCTGCCGCGTGTACACGAGTCCGATAAATAGAAAGGCTCCCGTGAGCACGGCCGTAGTGAAGTTGTGGAACGCGTCGACGACGACAAACACGAGCAGCGCCAGCGGCAGCAGCAGCAGCAAGAGCGGCACGACGGGGTGCGCGTGGCCGCAGAACCGGACGGGGCGACGCAAGTGCTTCATCGTGAAGCGCAGCCGCAAGGCCGCGAGAATCGTGGTGATGGCCTCGAGCCCGCCGAGCGCGTTCGTGAGCTGCAGCATCTCGGGAAACTCGAGGTTCACGACGACCAAGATGACAGCGAGACTGCAGAAGATGGCCCCGTGGGGCGTGCCGGTCGACGTGCTCAGTCCCAGTGTGGTCGGTGCGATGCCCTGCATGGCCATGCCGTTGGCGAGGAAGGCGCTGGCCGTGAGTGCGCACACGTAGAGTCCGGCCGAGGACACGAGGTCCACGACCATGATCCACCACCCGACCCCATCTCCACCAAGAGACTTGGCGACCTCTCCCAGGGAGCCGTCCTCCCACAGTCGCCAGTCGGGTCGGTCCACGGCCACGAAGGTCATGTACGGGATCAGGTACGTGAGCGGGATCAAGAGACTGGAGAACCAGAGCACGCGCCAGTACGTACGTTCCGGGTTCGTGACGTGAGCCGCAAACACCGAGAGGTTCGTGAAGCCGCTGTAGCCCCACACGAGCGCGTTGAGCAACGCGCTCCAATCGATGGTGAGCGGCCCAGCGGAGACAATGAGGCCATCGTCGGTGAGCGTGGTGTTGGCTCGTCGAAACGCGAGAAGCTCTCCCCAGTGGTCGGCTTCTGCGGTCGCCCAGACAGACACCGTCGCGTAGGTGAGCAGCACCGGGAGTATGAAGCTCATAAGAACGATCCCGACCACGCGCAGACTCCATAGTCCGGGCAGCGCGAGTCCGATCGCAAATGACGCCTTGATGAGGAACTCCCAAAAAGTGTGCTTGATTGCGGCCTCGGGGCCGACGATAGACGAGACGGTCATGGCCGCGTACATGGAGCAATCGATGCAGTTGGAGACCCAGGACCAGTAGCCCGACTGGAACCCGACGGACGGACCAAAGGCGAGCGCGACCCAGTACGCGTGGCCGCCGCTAACGGGCAGCGCCGTCGAGAGCTCAACAGTCATGTAAGCGACCGGGATGTAGTAGAGAATCGGAAACGCTAGCATCACGATAATGCCTACGAGAGGGCCCCCGGCTACACAGGTGAGGGGTGGGTCAGCTTCTGCTATGGGTATTTTATTCTCGCGTGGAAGGCTTCGTACCAATGATGAGATCCTCCGAGCCAGCGGGTCCGCCGCAAATCGAGAAGAAGCAGAACGCGAGCAGCGACGCCGTCGT
>JAADXL010000535.1:0-23399 GCA_023337755.1 Pythium aristosporum | reverse complement strand
TCTTCGTGGATCCAGCATTGGACTGATTCCAGGACGAGCGGCCCTGCCGACGTTGCGAGCGCGACCTTGCGCAAATTGATCTTCTTCTTCACAACGATTTCTGCTCCACCGACGGGACTCAGCTTCTGTCCGTCGGCGTCCCGCGCGATCTCCAGGAACCTGCCGCTCGCCTCCAACTGGTCCACGACACCCCGAGATACCAACGAGACGTCTGCACCGGTATCCAGCAATGCATCCAGCTCCACCTCGTCATCCACCGTCGCCCGAGTCGTTCCACGATCTGGTGGAGCGGTTGCGGGCTCGTCGACCACGCCGCGCGCTTCGAATGCCGGCGCGCCCCTACACGGAGTCTGCACCCGAGCCACCCGCGCTCCCGACGCTCGCTGAGCCTTCCACTCAGCAATCAGCCGCTCCGCTTCCTCTGGGGCAATCTTCGGATGCTTCCTCACCGAGTGATCAAGACTCTGGCACTTCAGACACGGAAACCGCTGCTTCCCGTCACCTCGGTCCCCATTGGATGCCGGCTTGGAAGAATCAGCATAGCCAGCGTCGCCGCCAGCGGGCTTCGCGCCCTTCGTCTTGATCGGCGGTGTTCCACGGCGACCGGCCTGCGGTGGCTTGGTCGATTGCTTCGAGTCAGTTTTCATGGCCGGTTCCCACTCGATCCATCCACGTAGTTGTCCCACGAGCCACTCGACAAACAATACCACGTCTTTGCGATACTTCTTGTTCCTGTCTTGAGCGAGTCGGTCGCGGATCCTTTCGCGGAAATCGGCAGGCTCGAGGGCCTCGACCAAGTACTTCACCAGGCGTGGCTTCTCCTCATCGGCCATCAGCTTCTCGACGTAATGCTCTCGCAGCACCACGTGCATGTCGTGCACGAGCTTGTGCACTCGAGACACGGCGTCGGTCTGGGAGATGTCCATCTTAAGTTTCTTCATCGCGGCGTCGACCGCGTTGTAGTCCTTGACGTCCTCCTCGTACCCTTCCTCGAAAAACTCGATCCACTCGGCCTCCGTGATCCGGTCCGCCGGCTTCTTGAAGTGGTACCAGGCAATGATCTGCCGCGACATCTCACCGACCGTACCAGACATCGGCATTTGGAACGGTCTCGTCGTGGTAGACTCGAAGTTGCTGAGCTCTCGGACATACTGCTTGTACTTCTCGCCGTGGGCACGGCGTTCCGCTTTCGTCGAGCCATTGAAGACAGGGTGTCTCGGCAGGTTCGGAGCGTTCGCGATCCGTTGGTCGGGATCACGGCCGACTGGGTGGCGCGCGGGCATCTTGCCGCCGCCGGAAGCGATGGATCTTCCCGTCATGGAGACCATCGTCGCGTCGTCGTCACTGTCTTCCCAATCGTCCTCGTACACCGTCGGCTTCTGCACCGAAGCTGACGCTCCTAGCTCTGTCGTTCTGAATGGGCCTCCCCAGTTCAACCTGAGGCCGGCGTTCCTCCGCTCGGCGCTTGACGTGGTCGTCCTCATAGCGCTTCGCGGCGTAGGCGCTGAGTCAGTCGGATGTGGCGTCGGCGTTGCGGGAATTCATCCCGGTGGGATAGAGTTGCATGCCCCTTCGAACAATATCAGACGCATAGATCTTTGACTCGGATTTGGCTGCGTAGCAAATCTCTTACTCGTGTATTCACAGCCACTGGCTCGTGTTCACATAGTATGCACCACCAAAAGGATATTGTCGCCCTTCTGGATGTGGACCCAAATAATATTGAATGCAATGTCCTTCACGACGGTGGCTGCTGACGCCAGTCTCACTGGGTTGTGAACAGAAACGGGTAACGTTACACCGATAGATTCAGTGTGCATGTGGAGCCCTTGGTGTGAACATCATTAACCATCTTGTCGTGGCAGTAAATTACATGCAGCAAGTCGCATATCATCTCCACAGTGTACAGTATCGTCACTGAACTGTAGCCACGTTCATCGATTGTGGGTACTGTACCAGCTAACCTCAGCTGGAATATGGTGGAATTCAAAAATATCACACCGGTCATCTATAGGTTCAATATTCTGAAACAAAAAGATATATGATGGGTTGGAGACGTGGCTGCTACATTGTACCAGAACATCCGAAATTCAGTTTGTGGGACTTGAACGGGAACGCATGGGTTCACAAGTGAATACGCTTTCAGAAGCATCCACCACCGAACCGAGTGGCATGGACTAAGTCCAGTCTACTGTATCGGGTACCAACTCCAACGCACCTTGGATTGACCGTGAGCCTCAAAATTTAGGCGAAGCGTAGATTATGGCCGCGCAACGTTCTACGCCACTGTACGTGTAGGTGAGGATCCAACGGGTAGACTCCTCCGGGAACTTGAAGCGTGAGCCGCTCATCATGAATGAGATTCTAGCTCTGCTGCCCTTGCTGATATGAGTAGGAAGACCCCCACCCACCGAATGAGTTTACTCAAATGGGAAGGAAAGGGGAAGCGCGACTGTCAGAAGTCATATAGTGCGCTGAGGGGGGGGGGGCTAACCGCTCCAAATTCGGTCGAACCGGACGGATGCGCGGTACTCCAGAATCTACTGAAGCAAGTTGAAGTTCCTACCGTGCATAGTTTCGAATTTGGTCGATGGCGGGTTGATGGTCCAGCTCCACGCCGCATATCCCCCCTCCGTCGGATCAGCGATGCGCTGGTACTTTTCCCGGCGGTGGAGGCTAAAACTGTAGTGATGTGTCGATGAAAGGCATTCCAAATATCGCGAGGGTAACACCATTGGCATGACCTGGCCAGAATCCATTGCAAGACGAGACCCTTGCGTAGCAACGAATCAGACTTCAAAGCGAGCTATAATGGCAATCATCCACCATGCACGGGTGTGAAACTGCTCAGGGGCCGGGGCCAATCGAAACAGTTCTGTAGTTCATTGTCAAACGATTTATGTGGATATCTCTTCCACACGCTGCCAGTTATGTTAATACTGCATACTGCATATTCAAGCTGGCAGGAAGGAACAACGTAGTCGTTCAAGCATTTCCTGGCCCTTAACGGTATGCTGCACGCTCCCGTTTGGACTTGTATTCTGCTGCACAAGAGCTCCTTTTGCGCTTCCAACTGGCATCTCTCTCTCTCTCACTCTCTCTCTCTCTCTCTCTCTCACGCCGTGTATCGCACTTCCTGCGGGTCAGCGATCGGTTGGTACATGCGTCGGCGATGCGCACTCGTGATAACATTGAACAGTGTCATCCCCACTACCGCGAGGCTTACACCACTCGCGAGACCTGACCAAAATCCACTCGGAGGCGATGCCGCCGCTACATGCTCGCGCGTGGCCTCTAGTTGGACCGGCGATGGGGGCGACACATCGCCAGCAGCATTGCCTCCTCCGCCATGGAGAAGTTGCTGAAGCAATTTTTCCAGCTCTGTACGCGGCGGCAGATCGATGGTCTTGGCGTGGTTCTCAGGGTCCTTCAACGCCGGCGTTACGTCGACAAACCAGTCGCCGAACGTGACCGGAATCAAGTGGCGACTCGAGGCGTTGCCAAAGTCGAGCTGCGTGAGGTCGATCTGGCGGAGCACCATGTTTTGCGTCGACTGGATGTAGAGCTTGCGGCGCGTGTGGTCGCGCACGACGTTCCACTCGGTGGCTTCGCTGAACGGCGGACGCACGACCGTGTTGAGGATATGTAGTGCGTCGGACACGCCACGCTGCTCCTCAGTCGCGACTGTGTAGGATGACACACCTTCCACGGCGTTTGAATAGCCGGACGGCGCGTGATGGTTGAGCACCGAGACCCTCAAGAACCGCTCGACCGATCCGTACCCGCCGGGGAACGAGTTGAAGCCATTGACTTCGAGAGTTTTCAGCTGTTTGTCAAGCGGAGGGTCGTTGGTGAGCACGGCATTCAGGTTATCGTATACGTTGGCTTTGCCCTTGATAAACTCGATCACGAGGCTCTTGCCCTGAGCGTCGTGGACGCTCACGTGTAGCGGCATGCGGCCCAGCGCCGTCGAGTGGAGCAGCGGTACCTGGATACGCTCGTCAAACTCGGCGACGTCAAAGGTCTGCAGCCCTGCGCGAACTTCGTCCACGGTTGCAAAGTTGCCCAGCAAGTACGAGCATACCGAGGTCACAATGGGCTTGGCCGGGTTCGTGTCATTGGACTCACTGTTCTGCGGCGTCGGGTATTGCGTCTCACCGAGAACAAGCCAGGCAGCTGAGAGCCCGCGTTCGTTGAGCCCATCGGCAGCGGCGTTGACGCCGAACATCTGTAACGCCACAAACCCGTACTTGCTTTGCCACTCGAGGTCGGCGCATTCGACGCACCCGAGCACGGGCAGCTCCTGGAAGGTCGTGCCGCGCGGGATCACTTCAACGACAGTCTTCAAATCGGCCTCAAAGTCCATTGTGCGTGCACTGATGACGGTGCTGGGGGAAGACGCATTGAGCAGAAAGTCGCTGCACGACGTTGCAGAGTGCGGCACCAGCAGCGCGAGCGCCGCGACGGCCCATGGAGTTGACGACGCCCTCATGACGATGAAGAATGCAAAGATCCACCGTGGCCGATTTCTTATTTTTGCAAAACAAGGTGAGCTCTCCATTTCGGAATGATGGTAACGTTCTGTGGAACCATCTCCCTTGAGGTTCCGGACAGACCGGGTTCAAACCTCAAGGTAAAGAACTTGAAAAACCTCGAATACATTCAGCTGAGATTAGGGTGCTGAACTAGCCTAGCCTATACTAACCTATGCGCCGGGGCGAAATCAGGGAGTCTTCATGTTGTCGCCAGTGGAGTAATAGCCACTCAAGAGGCACAGCTTCTGAGTGAAACCCACCCGTGTGTTTGGCACCAGTAGGTTCAATGCAGACAGGCGACAGCTGCTGCTCACGCTCCGTTCTCCAGGCCAACAGTCACCGGACGCCAGAATCCTTCATCCACTAAATGGCCCTATGGTGTGGGACGTCCTTTTCGACACCAACGAAATTGTGGTTCCATGTCAACTCTTCTGCAGTGCTTGTCCACGATTTTGTCCGTCTGTACCCTATACATGGTACAAACAGAGTTAAAACACCTTCGTCGGGACATGTGATGATCCAGCAGCTGCTTCTCTCCCTTTTGAATCTGATGCCAGAACCTCAAGAGAGCTCCGTCTTTCGAACTGTTCATTGGCCAGTTCCTCGTAACCCAAAGTTTAGGAATGGGCTTTGATGGATTGGGGTAGGGCCTGGGATAAGTGATTACGATCAAGCATGGTCTTTGACAGCCGGCGATGCCTGGCTTCTTCCTGAGTCAGTCGGCCAGGTGTGAGAGTAATCCGGCTTTGGACCAATTTTCCCGAAGCAACGAAAACGCCGATAAACCACACACCAGAGTCCCGTCGCCTGCCTGTCTGGGGCGGACTCCAACAACACGCCGCGCATTGTTCCGCGAACCGGGCGTCTCACGAGCATATACCACAAGGGCGAGGCACGCGCGCGGCTTGCTCGGCGTCGTCTCACGCGTGATTCTTCTCGTTTTATTCGCCCGCCTTTTCCCAAAGCGCTTCCCGGTTCTCCGCGCAGAACCGATTTTTCGCATACCGCGTCACGCGGCAGCGGTGTCCGGAACCCACCCCCACCCACATCCGGAGTCCAGAGTCGCGCGTTCTGTTGGTTCGTATTTCCAACGTTTGTTTTTTTCAACGTTATCGACGAACTTCCAACATGGCGCCGCCCAAGTTTCAGTGGGACCACGTCTCGCGGCGCATGCTCTTGGCGGATGACGGGCAGATCCAAGACCTGTCGAGCGACAAGACGTGGCTCTTTGTCTACACCTCGAGTCTCTTTGTCTCGTTTCTCGCGACGCTCGTGGCGAGCAACCACCTGCGCAAGCTCGGCGGCGACGTCTTTCGCTCGGCCGTGCGGTTCGTGACGACCAGCTTCCTCATCTGCACGTCCGTCCATGCGCTTGCCGGCGGCCTCTTCTACGCGTTTCTCATCACGACCATGGACTCGATGATCGACGACGTCGACAAGGCCGCGCGCAAGCAGGTGCTCGCGCAGAACCGCACCGGCAACTCGACCTGGGTGCCGACGCTCGAAGAAATACTCGCTGGCAGCGGCTCCTACGGCGTAGACGGTGCGATCGAATCGATCTTGAAAAAGGACAACAAGGACGACGGCGGCGAGGCCGCCTATCTCTCCAAGCTCTCCCATGATTACCAGCTCATGCCACGCACGCTGACGCTGCTGCTCTGCCTGGAAAACATCTTCTTCGTGCTGGGCGCGTACTGGATTTTCCTGCTCTCGTGCGAGCTGTACAAGCTCGCCAAGCGCACCCACGACCGCGGCCGCAAGAAGGAGAGAATGCAGATCCGCAAGTACGCGAGCGGCGCCATGGCCATCTTGGTGTTTTTCCTCGGCTCGGGCATCGTGATTCTGTGTCTCCAGCACGGCTACGGCGCGTCCTACCGGTTCCTCAACATGTTTGAGCTCCTCACGATCATTGTATCGATTCTCTTTTCCTGGGGCGCGCTCATCAAGCTCAAGCTCAAGGGGAGAAAGAACGAACACATTCACGGCATGCTCATGGCCTCGCCTCTATACCGACGGCTCAAGCTTATCCTCATGGTGTGCATCGTGTTTACGCTTCCGTACTCAGCAATGCAGCTCAGCCTCATGGGCATGAACGAAAACGCTATTGACGACGTCCCGGATTACGTGGTCGGCATCGTGACGACGCTGTACTATCTCTTTGGCGCGGCCCAAGCGTTCGTCATGGCCGGCAGCCAGCAGTGCTGTGTCCGGTTACTGCAGCCGATCATCCCACAGCACTTGAGGAACACGCCCGAGTGGCGCGCGCTCCAGGGATCGCGCCGTGCCGAGTCGACGTCCGTGAACGACGACGTCACGCCTGCACCAGAAGTCCCCGTCTTCGTGAACACCGACATTGAATCGTCGAGTGCATTGTGGGCACAGGCGCCGCAGCACGTGATCGACGAGGCCCAGCGAGTACATGACGATCTGCTTCGCTCTTTGCTCCCCAAGTTTCGAGGCTACGAGATCACGACCGCCGGGGATGCGTTCCAACTCGCGTTCCACTCGATCCCGGAGGCTGTCGAGTACTGTCTCGAGGCGCAGCTCGCGCTCGTGCAGGCCAAGTGGCCGTCTGAACTTCATGGGCTTGTCGAGGCGACCAAGACGGAGCGCGAGCACAACCTCAAGATGAATCCTCTGTTTCGCGGTCTGCGGGTCCGTATGGGCATCCACGATACGAGTGCCGAAGAAGAAGGCGCAATCATTTCGCAGGTCCACCCAGTCACGGGCAAGACGCTGTACATTGGCGCGAGCGAACTGCTCGGGCGCGAGATCAGTGACTTGGGCTATGGCGGTCAGATTGTAATCTCGAAGCGGATCGCGACGTACCTTCGGAACCACGAGGACGAAGTGCAGACGCCTTTCATTGTGGATTACTATGGCACCCACGACTTCAGTGCGTTGGCGATCGACATGGAACTGTACCAGCTCACGCCCAAGTTGGTGGAGGGCCGCCGCAAGATCTTCAAGAAACGCCGCGCCGCCGCGGCCGCCGCCATGATTGACCCGTCCATGACAGTCGTGAAAGGTATTGCCGCGACGCCGACGGCCAGTAGTAACGAGTCGACAGGTGAAGACTCTGCCGTGGAATTCCGAGCCCAGCGATCTCCAACGGAAGAAGAGCGACAAATGTGGGCCCGCGTTTGAAGCGGTTGCAGCATTGTATGCAATATCAAGAAAGAAAATGCAAGCTCCAGTTCTACAGACCAGCTTCTCGGTTGAAGACCAGGCGGTCGAACGCGTGCTGCATCGTCAGCCGTTCGAAGAGATTGGTGATTGTAGCAAGCGCGACGGTATCCTGGCGCTTGTGTTCATTTACGAGCAAGCGCATGCCAGCAACCAGCAGATCGCGTGTCTTGGAAGAGTCGGCTTCAAACACGAGCGTGGTTTTCCCATTGTCGAGCACGAACGCGAGGCTGTGATTGATGGTTTTGGGGACCCCCGAATCGCTGGCTTTCGCGGACGCGACGCGTCGGACGTTGTGTATGAAGAGCGTGACGGATTTCTTACTCTTGCCGCTGGAAGATTCGCCCGCAGATTTCGAGCTTTCGAAGACGAGGTAGCGAGACTGTGCAGTGAGCAGTCGTAGCGTCCGGTGCTTGAGCACGCCTTCGGACGGATAGTTAGTTAGTTGAAACCCCTTGACAAGTAGCCTTTTGAAATGAGACACGAGTTCCTTGCTTTTGTCACCATTGCTGGGAGTGACTGGAGAGGCTGATGGTGGTGGAAGAGTAGGCGGCGCGCGACGAGGCTTCGTTGGAGGCAGGCCCTTGGACGCCTTGGCTTCACTGTCTGGCTGCTGTCTGTTCTCCTCCTTGCTCTCCTGCTTGAATTTGTCTGCTTTCGCATCGGAAGTCTTCTTCTCGGTTCGATCCTTTTTAGCTTCTGACTTGGTCAGTACGATCGCTTTGGGTGGGCATGGCTCGTCCGACGGAGCTGATGTTGCCGCCGTAATGAACGACAGGATCGCGGGGACGCGGAGGTCATGAGACTCGGAGGCTGGTGGCGACGGCTGCTGCAGTTTGCCCAGTGCCTGCTGCACAAGCTGTGCGGCCACGTACTGCTGGCCTTGCGCGACGACACCCGAGCCGCGGCGAAGCGCCAACGCCGCCGTGTCTTTGCACACCTGCACGACGCACTCACTGGCGCGGCGCTTGATGTCCACGATCGCAACGTCGATGACTTCTTCGTGCTTCTCAAAGGTTGGGGCGAGCCAGTTTTCGTGGAGCACGCGGGCGCCGTCATACTGCGGCACCACAAGCCAGAGCAGCAATGCGATCTTGGCCTCAAAGTAGAACGGCACCCAGCCAATGACCGTGTCGCCGACGAGCTCAACCACCCAAAAGATGGCGTTAACTGTCCAGAACGTGATCCACTGGAGAAGCTGCTGCTTGTCCTTGTGCTGTAAGGCTTGTGATGACTTGTAGATGGGGAAGATGTACCCCACGCCCAGGCAGAGCTGGCGAGCGGTCCACGCGCCAACGATTGCCATTCTTCCTTCACCAGCACGAGTGCGAGTGAGAGGCACAGACTCAGCGAGACCTAGGGGAGGAAGTCGCTGGACAGAATCCCGAAAGGGAGTGGTAGCCGAGCTGGCTGCGTCTTATGCTCTCGAGAATACCACGCCCTTTCGAGATATTCTTGCAATTGGTTTTTCGCTATTTACAGCTTTAACACGGCTATACCGGTAATTATAGTGGAACGTCACTGACTCTCCTGTTCGTATCAGTTTTTAACTGTGTTGATGTTTCATCAGCGACACGCATCCTCGCTGATATCGGGTTCGGCCACCTGGAAAGTCTTCTCGTGTTCCGAGCATGGTGTCCCGATGGCTGCGCGTGGAGGTCGCCGCGCACTCGAAGGATGACGGCGCGCTGGCACACGCATCTCCTCTAAAGCTCGTGCTCACGGGTCTTTTTTTTGGCCTCATCCACGTGCTCACGGGCCCCGACCATCTCAGCGCGCTCGCGACGCTTTCGGCCGGTTCGTCCTGGCGGTCGTTTGCGCTCGGCGTGCGCTGGGGCTGCGGCCACAGCATTGGACTCATCATCATGGCCGTGATCTTCATCAGTCTGGACGGGAAGCTCGACTTTTCGGTGCTTAACGTCGTCACGGACATTCTCGTGGGCGTTTTCATGGTCGGATTGGGGTTGTACGGCATCCATGAAGGCGTGAAGAAGTCCAAGCAGCGCCGACGAGAGATTCGAGGAGAGAATGCAAAGAAGAGAGAGGCGCAGCTTCCAGACGGATCTGATGAGGATTCCATGGAGTGCGAACATGAAGACGACACGGAAGCAGAGACCGCGTCGATCATCAGTTCGTCTCCGAGAGAGCGCTTGTTCAAAGGTGTGGCACGCTCGGATGGCAACACTCAAGAATCACCCAATGCGGCCAACGATGAAGACAGTCTAGAGACGGCAGTGACCCCTTCGCAACGCATGCAACGACTGGCGAAACTCCAGAAGAACAAGGTTGAGGAGGAGAACCAAGCCGATCACGACCAAGAGGAGCCGACCGAGAATTCCCACGAAGATGTACCAGCACAAGCCAGCCCCGCTGACAGCATAGTGTCTCTCGAAGGACTTCTATCGGAACGGAGACGTAGCACTGGCAGCCCGGAGGGGCATATTGGTAATGACAGCGACAGCGACAGTGACAACGAGGACGTCGCCGCCAAAGATGAGCGCGTCAAGATCTGCGGCAAGCGATATCGCCTGCCCAAGTGGATGCAGATTGATTTCAAGAACGCCCAGACGCAGAAGGTATGTGGCTTGGTTTGCTGGCATTGGCGAGCTTCAGTATGATTTAATTGTTGCTTCGCGTTGTCCCCACAGTGCACGGCTCTAATCGTCGGTATCGTGCACGGCATTGCCGGTCCGGGCGGCATTCTCGGCGTGCTTCCTGCCGTCGGACTCCACAACACGGTCAAGTCAGTGCTCTATCTCGGCTCGTTTTGCCTGACATCGATCGCAACCATGGGCGTGTTTGCCGCCGTGTACGGCGAGGCCACGGGCCGCCTCGGTGAGCGCAGCGAGATCATGGCGTTCCGCATCGCGATCTTTTCATCCATGCTCTCGGTGATTGTTGGCGTACTCTGGCTCGTGCTCGCGGCACTGGGCAAGCTCCAAGAAGTCTTTGGATGAACCAACGAAAAAGTATTAACTATTGAGTAATGTTTCCGCATTCAGTTGGTTCTCATTGCATGTATGGCTTGCCTTCACTATGGGGAGGAATCGAGCGGCGAGACGAGATTTATTCCGCCTTGCCCTCTGTTGCCTCGGCCACCGCCGGTTCGCCGACCTTGTCCTCGACGACCTCCACATCGGCGCCCTCCGTGGCCTCCTTGGTAGCGTCCTTGTTCTTCCAGTAGTCGTCCATGTCGCTGTCCAATTTCTTCTGCGCGTGCTCCTCCGACTTGCCCCAGTACGAGTCCATTTCGCGGTCGAGATCTTCGGCGGTCTTGGGCTTGGGCTTGTCGCCGCCACGGCCACGTCCGCTTCCTCCACGCCCTCCTCCACGTCCTCCGCCCTTGCCCTTGGCGGCTCCTCCGCCGTTCTTGCGACCACCGGCGCCTCCTTTGGCGGTGGTCGCCGGTTGGCTGCCGCTCTTGCGGCTCTGTCGGGAATCGTACGGCGCTGCGCGCTTGCCATTGCCGTTACCGCCGCCGCTAGGCTTGTCGCCATTGCCATTACCCTTGCTGCGCGATCCGCGTTGTCTCGCCATGGTACTTAGCTTTACTGCTACAGCGAAGGGGTCCCGCGTTTTATGGAGGTGGCGGGGGGAGCGAGAGACGACCAAAAACAGCACACACATCAGGCGCAGAGATGTTGCCCCAACAAGATCTGAAACCAAACGGGTACCTTCGTGCAACATTTTTCGGCGGCCCGCTACTTGATTGACTAACATGACCGTGAGGGTGTTATTCGTATGCGAGTCCGAGTACCGAGATGGCTTTGTAGCTGACGGTAGAAGCCATTGATGGTGGTTGGCTCCACCTTAAAGTCGATGAGCTGGAGGCCGGAAATGCTCACAACCGTGACACCTCGTGACGGCACTGGATCCTTTTGGACACGATTGTGACCAACATTCCTCCTTCCAAAACTGGGAATTTTCTCCAAAATTGGGGATGAGTGATGTTCATTTTTACGGAGTGAAGGTCCAACGTGTCAAGAAGCGGTCACCTCGCCACATCACCACACAACTAGCGGGAAGGCAATATGGTGCGGACATGCGAGATGGATCGCGATCCTGGAGCTCACTCCCCAACTTCCCCACATGTCCACAAGCCTCTTCAAGCATTAATTGCTTCGCTCCACTGCCTCCCCCTCCTCTCCTCTGCCTCCTCTTCGCAACAACCATGGACTCGCCCGCCCACTCTGCCTCTTCGCCTGTCTCGTTCGATGCGCCGATCGCCAGCACCTTTAGTCAGCTCATGATCTCGTTGCCTGCCGATGAGCACGACTACCAAGATGAAACGCTGCCCAGCGACAGCTCTGAAGTGATGAGCCACCACTATGCGCCGTACCCGACAAGCGCCAAGTCCACTTCGGCATCCAAGCAGCCGCGCCGCCGTCGCAAGCGCGAGACGATTGCGATTCCGGACGAGCTCGTCAACATGTACGATGCCCAGGAAATCAAGCGCATCAAGAACCGCGTTGCCGCGGCGCGTCTCCGCGAGCGCTCACAGCAAAAGATCAAGAACCTTGAGGCCGAGGTTATCGCGCTGCGCGAACGCAATGCCCTTCTCGAGGCGCGCATGGCCGCCGGCTGCAAGTGCACGGGCTCGAGCCACGTCGAGATGACGGACGCGAGCACATCTACATCCTCCCCGCCCCAGTCACCGAAAATTGATCCAGTTTCGCCGGCGCCCTCTGTGCGTTCGCCGTCGTCGATCTCGGACGGTGCAGCAATCGCGCAGCACGACGTCATGACCGAATTTGAAAGTGACCTCCTCCACCAGCTCCTGTGGCAGTCCGAGGAAATGGCGGCGATGCAAATGTCGCTCTAAAGTTGTCACCATGGCACATAGCATATTAATCGTCGTTAGAGCCAATTGTGCCGTCAACACACATCCAATAATGCCTCTACATACGCCCCATCATGCCGTTGGTCACAACCATGGCCCTCCTCTTTAGTGACTCTTAGGTGCGTAATCTCACTAAGTACGCACTTTTGAATAGAAGCCCGTGTTTTCCACACTTGCACCCGACAACCGGCATCGCTCGAGCGCGGGGGGAAACCACGGAGCACGCGGAGAAAACCTCTGGAGTCACAAGCGCGTCACCAGGAACGGAAGGGGGGGAAGGGAATCGTACTTAGCGAAGCATCATGGCTGACTCTCTGGACGCCGTCGCAGCGGCAGCAGACGCGCTGGCCGCAGCCGTGGAGGGCGACTTCAACGAGGCCGCCAACGGCGCAA
Organism: Pythium aristosporum; assembly: GCA_023337755.1. Lineage (NCBI taxonomy): Eukaryota > Oomycota > Peronosporomycetes > Pythiales > Pythiaceae > Pythium > Pythium aristosporum. The sequence continues at coordinate 10,445 of JAADXL010000535.1, read as the reverse complement.
CTCCGGATACTGCGGATCCGGCAGGGAATGGCGCGGCGCTAAAGAAGCGAGCGCTGGAACTGCTCACGGAGGCTGCGGACGAGGCGGAGGCCAACGATGACGATCTGGAGCTGGGCGCCACGACGCTGGACGACGTCATGGTGTCGCCCGTGCTCAAGAAGGCACGTTTGGACGAAGCAGAGGCCGAGGACGACACGCCACTCCCGAGTCAAGACGCTGAGGGAGATGGCCAAGATCAGCAAGAAGACGTGGATGTGGACCTCGACGATATTGCGGATGACGACGCCGATGCACTGGCACCACCGGACGCGAGCACGGACGACGAAGAAGAGGCGCAGCAACGTAACGGCAATAACCACGGCAAGGTGTTGGATGTCGTGACACTCGACGACGAAGAGGAAGAAGTCGACATCGATGAGTTCGATGATGAAGAAGACGAAGAAACCAAGGTTGATGATGAAGACGAGGAAGAAGACGAGGATGACGACGATGGAGAAGAAGGGCAACTCCTCTCGCCCATGCAGCGACGGAAGATTGAGCAAAACAAGGCCGAAGCGCGGCAGATCTTGCATCAGCTCGACAGCTCAGCACGCAGCAAGCTCGTGCTCACAGCGTTGGAAAAGTATGGCGAAGATCTCTTTGAAGGCCACGAGGCTGCACGCGATGGGATCTTGATTGACGCGTGCGCCAACGACGCGATGCTCGGACTCATGAAGGAAGCAATCCGAGTGAGCGAGCTGTATATGCGCGGCACTGAAGACGCACCGCTCGAAGTCGATGATGACGAAGATTATGGGGACGAAGAAGAGGAGGAGGAAGAAGAAGAGGAGGAGGACGAAGATATGAACAAGAACCAGGTCGAGCGCACCGATGAAGATGACGATGGCGACGACGAAGACACGCCCGGCGAGATCAACTTGCTGTCTGATGAAGATGAGACTGATGATAATTCGTCGGCGCGGGCCACAATTGACGTAAATGAAGAAGACGAGGACGATGGAGAAGACGATGGTGGAGACGTCGACGACGAGGACGACGATGATACTGCTGGCACGGGTGGCGAACTCACGGTAGAATCCGCGACAGGCGACGAAGATTCGCTGGACGAACTCTCCAGCTAATTTGCCGCACTCTTTTACCCTTCAATGACGTTCTTCCGACATCGCGCGTTGATTGTTCATTGTATTTCCATAGGCTCACAAACTGACAGTGCCGTATCCACAGGCAAACAGCGCATACGCGTCCCAGCAGTACCATGGAAGCGGACTCCCGTGTGGTTGATGACTCGAAGGCGTGCGATGCAAAAGTCCAACCAATACGTAGATATCCGATCTAGATTCATGCTGCCAACGCCCGCAGCTCGGTCGCCGCAGTCGTGGTCTCTCCGAAATTCGCCGTGTCAGCAACCATCCGCTTCTGTACTCGGGCGGCAATGATTGTAATGTCGTCGGGCATGCCACCACCCCACAGCAAATCGTTTTCCTTGGCGAGCCGTGCAAAAGGCGAGTCGCGCGAGCGATCCAGCGACAGCTCGTAGGCCTTTTGGACGAGTTTCCTGGTCAACGCCTCGATCTCAGGCTCGGCACTGACAATCTCGAGTAGTACGTCTTCGTCGACGTTGTCAAACAGGCCATCGGTCGCGAGCAAAATCAAGTCACCCTCGAGCACGGGCACGCGTAGACGCACGCCATTGGCTGGAGTTTCGAAGAGCGGCTTCTCGTTCATCGGTGTTGGCGATGGTGACGGTGCGTGCTCGAGGTCTTTGTGCACGTCGTCGCGAATCTCCGGGCCGACAAAGCCCAACTGGAATGGGCAGTTGAAATAGTGGAGCTGCTGGGGCGAGCGATACGACACATGAGCACCCTTACGTCGTCCTGCGGGTGTGAGATCGCTGTCGCGGTCGCGGATCTTGCGGGAGAGCGAGCCATCCAGCGTACCGCGAGCGTGGACCGAGTCCTTGTCCGAGCGCTTGTCACGAATGATGAGAAAGCCCGAGTCGCCCAGGTTGACCGCGTGCAAATCGGCGCCGTGAGGGTCCAGCGCGATTACGCAGGCCGTGGAACTGCCGACAATCTCCTTTTGGAGCACGGTCGACCACGCTGCGTGGAGCACTTCGCTCGGGTCTACGCGTTCTTCCTTGGCGTACGAAATTTGGGCAGCTTGGTGGGCCGCGCGCATGAGTTCTTGGGAGTACAGCTTGGCACTGATTCCTTTTTCAAACCACGAGCCAACGCCGTCGGCGACGCCTAACGCCAACACGTCCTTGGGGCCAAACTGTTCGCGGAAGCGGCCCGTCGTCTCGTCAAAGACTTCGGAGGTCGGGTCGAGCGTGCCCACAAAGTAGGCGTCTTCGCCGCCCGAGTCTTTCTTGGCCGGGTGCGGGATTGACATGGCATATGAGTGGAGGAAATACGTCCAATGCTCGCCAGGCGTTTTCGTTCTAGTCAAATACGAACACAACGAGACCAGTCAGATAATCAGACGCCCACATTTCTACAGGGAGAAACAATCTACGACATACTCGTTGCTGGGGTCGGCGGCTAGTGACGTGTTGAGCGGCAGTCCCTTGCGTGGCAGGATGACGTTGATATAGTCCGACTTGGCACTACACAAAGAGATTATTCAGCACACCTCACCGTGTCCAGGCAGTCCGCACATAACTCGTACCTGATGTGGGACTCGCTGTCTTGTTCGTCTCGACGATGGAGCAGCGACGCAATGTCAATGAGCGAGACCGTACCCAGCAACTTGCCGCCCTCAAGCACGGGAATTTCACCGCGTCCAGACAGCGCCATGACGGCACGACACTACATATCTCACCATACGTTAGTATGCAGTCATTCTCCGCAGGTACTACAAATAGAGAGAACGTACGTCTTCGACCGAGTCTTGCGGCGACACGTGAAGAATCTCGCGGGCCGGGATGGCAATCTCAATGACTTTGGAATCCCAGCCAATAAACTGGTCACTGCTGACGCTGCCGTCGTTGGGAGCCGCGCTCGCTTCTGCCCGTTTGCTCTTGCGTCGCTTGGGCTTGCCGTCCATCTTGGCGATGCGTTCCAGCAAAATGTGGTTGGTCACGAGCCCGACGACCTTGTGGTCTTTGTCGACGACCACGAGCGTCGCCGAGTTCTCGTTTTTCGCGAGCGACTTGACGGCGTCGCGCACGGTCTGGTCTTCAAAGATGTAGTGGGTCTGCTTGCTGCGAAACTCCTTGGACACGGCCAATAGATCGGCCACGGTCTCGCGGGAGCCGGTCGTGAGATGGCGACGAGGTATTAGACCTCCTGTCACGGGGAGGGCGCCGTTCCAGCCCGTTCCGACGAGCGCAGGCGCCGCACAGAAGAAGGAGAGACGGCGGTGAGGCAGCGCACGCTCGGCGCGGCGCCAGTGCACGCGTAGCGGCCGCGCGAGAAGCCGGATCGCCATCTCGGAGGGAGGGCTTCTCTTCTCGCTCGGTGGGAAAAACGGAATACTTCTTATCGGTTCTCCCTCTCTCCAGTCACTCGTCTACTAAATCGAATCTTCCAATTAGTGTTTTGATTGGATAATTTGAGCATTTTGTAGTTATTTTAACCAATGACAGATCTCCAACGGACTTGAAGATGGGAACCAAATACTGATTACGGTGTCACGACTGGGCGATACGGACCTCCAAGCACCACTATCAAGGAATGAGATGTTCCAAAGGGCCGCCACTGTTACTGTCATCACCATGTCGCTACCATCCACTTACCAGTGCACAGCATACACTGGGGCTCGCCATAGGGAAGCACTACCGTCTACGATGCAAATGGGTGTCGCTGTCTTAGACTTTTGTGATCGCACGAAAACACCTGTAAACGTTATTTTCAAAACGTATTTTTTCGTTCAAAAGGCACCTGGATTCTCGCGTCTCTTGATTTCATGAGCTCACTTGTGTGCTGCTTGTTTCTACACACCGCTCTTCGACGGTCTCACCTTCTTCCCGCCTGTCCCTCCCACAACAAGGCTTCTCACTTTATTGAGAAGATCCTTGAACGCGGTATCATCGAACTCGAGCTTTGGTAGCTCGGCCATACAGTTCGTGTTTACCTTTGTGACGTCGCCATCGTGCTGGATAAATGACGCGAGAATTGATGGCCCGCACTTGGTCGCGTCGTCGACGGTCGTTGGCAACAAACCGGAGCCGTGGCCGCCATTGTCAAAGTCGACCAGCATCTTGTTGGGGGAGTGCAACGCTTCGTATTCAGCTTTGCCCAGTTCGCTGGGTGTCTGGAAATCCAATCCGCCCACAAGAAAGATGGCGCCAACGTGGTCCGGCAGTGTCGCAGTCGTGTTCCAGTACTGGTCGTGCTTGTAGAGGAATGGCGTTTCGATGCGTGGGATCTCGCTCACGTCTGCACCGGCTTCTTCAAGGAAAGCCCGCAATTGATCACACGTGCTGGAGATGTTGGCGTCCTGGCTGAACCCGCCCGAGACCATGCAGTATGCTGGCAGCGTGTTGGGGTTAAGTGCGAACGGCCCTTTGAGGTAGTCGTCATTGAGCGCGTCCAGGTCGGGCATAGGCAGTTGCCACAACTCAGAGAACGTGATGAGTAGATAGAGCATCGTGGACATGGTGCTGGTCGGACTCGAATCCATGAACTTGGTTTTGGACTTGTTCAGTAACGCTGCAATGCCAGCGAACGGCGGCGCCTGAGCGCGTGACGGCATGCCACCGTATTGCTGCACGAGGAGCTGCTGCAGCGCCAAGGAGACCAACTCGAGCTCGTTGAAGTCGTTCGCGTTGCACCGGTGGAGTCGGAAGAGCACTGACGGCACGAGCGTTCGCCACGTCGGATCGCGAACGAGTAGCCCAAACAAAAGCCGCAGTCCGTTACTGGGCGTGGGGTCGTCCAGGATCAGCGTCAGCCCTTGAGCACAGGCGTTCTCGTCGCCGGCAGCGTCAATGTCGTCGTACATCTGGAGCACTTCTTCCACGACTGTGTCTCTCGATTTGAAGCGAAGAGGGCATTTGGTCGAGTCAAAGCAGGCTTCCAGAAAACGTCTTGTTGGCGCCATAATGTTCGCGTTCCAGTCGAGTGCCGAAAACCCTTGCTCGCTGACCACGCCGTCGAGTAGGTATCCCTTGACCTGCGGCGGCGCGAGGTGCATGACGCGCTCGACGAGGTACGTGCCGTAGCTCACGCCATAGAGAAAAACCTTGCTCTCTTCTTCCGGCTCTTCGGCAACGTCTTCAAGGTACGCGAGCAGCGCCACGACATCTTGGGCCGCACTCGTTACGGAGTAGGCTTCGGTGTGGCCGTCGATCTCAAACAGCACGTCACGAATGCAGTCGGCAAACTCGCTAAGCTCAAGGTTGGCGCCTCCAGGGCTCCCATCGGTCAGTGCCTGGGCAGCCTCACACTGTAAGAAGTCACTGCGACCGGTGCCGCGGTGGTCCATCGTGTACAAGGTGACCGAGTCGTCTAATATCGACGAGAAGAGGACCATGGCCAGCTCCATGTGGGTCGAGGACGCCCCTGGCCCGCCCTCTAGAAACCACACCGTCTTGGTCGCCGGCCGCACGCTTGCGAGCTTGCGCTTGACAAACACCTCGGTCGTCTCGCTGCTCTCGCAGATGCCTGGGTGGCATAGCGGGAGTTGGATCTTGGCGCATTCAAACTCGACACCCCAGAAAAGCAGGGCCGATTTAAGGTCGGTCGGCGGCGACGTGGCTGCGCATGGGTACCAGCCATTCACGCGCAATGCGTCGGCGCCGCCGAGCGCGAGCAGCGAGAGGAAGAGGAGCAAGAGGCGATGCGTCATACTCAGGCGCGTCGAAAGTCTCATCACTTCCAACTGCCAGAGGAAATAACTCAGTACCGGTACTATCAGATATACCGGTATCCATACCGGTATATCATTGCTGGACAAAGATCCCTGTCCGCGCCACGCGAAACGCACTGAGGCTCTGCCACGCATGCGATCGTGTGCTCGCCTCTCCTGTTGTTCCGTCGCCCCACTTCACTTTTCGTGAGACGCGTTTCTCCTCCCGTTAGTCAACACCCGTGTCTTTGTGCTGCGGGTCTGCTTTCTTGCTGGTCACAGGAATGGATCACTTGATGCTGTACTTTCTCGTTTGGACGATTGTAATTGGCTGAATGATGGTGCAAGTAGCCAATTAAGTCCCGTTTTGTTAGCCAAAAGGTTATCTCTGGGGTGATAGACACGAGGTGGGCATTTTCCGTTCCGTCGCACCTCGCGGAAAGCGACTTGTGACGCGCTTTACACCTGTTGGGACTGGCCACAAGAAGAGGATTCTCCCCCTCTCTGTCTCTCAGACCACGGCGCCGGCTCTGGGTCAACGCTCGTCGTTGTTAGTAGATAGATACGCTAGTTCTTTACAGACTCGAAACGTACCAAGCAGCCGTCTCCCACTTTTCATTTCCCAAGACCCCGCCACGCCCCGATTCTCACATTGCATGGGCAACCAGAGTTCCACGCTTCTTCTGGTGCCGCAAGCGCACTTTCCCCACGTTCTCAGCGCGCGCTACGCGCGTGCCCACACGGCCACGCTCCGTCTGGAGGCGAGCTTCTGGTCCCACTCCTATCCGGAGCCGCTCGAGATTCGCGATGTGACCACGAATTTGACCATGTTTCACATCCCGACGACCAGCAACCACAAGACCCATAGCAAGCGCCTGCTTGACATGTACAACGCACCCGTCGCGACGATGACGACGGTGGAGCGGACGAGCAGGACGGCAACGACGACCATCACACCAGCCGCAACGCACCACCACCACGGTCCCGAACGTCCGTGCTGCACAGTGGAGACCAAGCTGCTGGATGACTATGGGACCCTCACCACTCAAGCGTCATGGGGCGACAACACCAAGATCACGTGTGAGGGCGACTGGTCCCATCCTCACAACATCAGCTTTTGGCTCGAGAATACTCAGCACCATCGTCCCGAACGTCACAGCCACCACGTACACGCTGTGAGGATCGCACATGTCCACAGCGATCCAGCGGGCGACGACAGCAGCGACTCCTACCTGCTCGAGATTGCGCCGGGCGTCGATGTGGCGCTCATATTGCTCATTTGTGCAGCCAACGACGAGGTCATGGTACGCCACCGCTCGCACCTCACGGGAACCACATCGAGGAAACGCGCCTCGCGCATGGAGATCGCCAAGCCGCCGTTGCGTCAGTCGAACGCACTCCCTGTGCGAGTGTAACCAAAACTGTTGGACTCGCAGCGAGCCTTGAAAACAACAATATCAGCAGACGCCACAGCTGAAAACTCCCAAGTTCAGCAGCCAAGTCCATCACCCCACGACCCGAAGACAACGAGCTCACGCGCCATCCCAGCTCCGACTTTGCCCATTGGCGAGCTCAACACCCCTTTGTACTCCACTAAGAATGCCCACGCGGCTGTAGACCACCTAAAGTGCGTTCACTGGTACATTTCCATTTCATCATAAAGATACCTCCGTTCGGAATCGTGAGACCGTCGTTTGGCGAACGTTGATTGGTGCGCAGCAAGAGCCAATCACAGTTCGTCCAATTCACCAGTCGACTGGTGGGCTCTCATCTCATGTTCGGCATAAAAAGGCCAACGTACCTACACGTACTTGACGAGACCGAAAGGACGCCTTGCGCATTCATCTGTTCGGCCTCTCGTCTCATTGCAAGATGGTGAAACGATTTCCTGCGCGGCTGCGCTCTCGCTCGAAACATGGCTCTCTCTGTGAAGGTATCAAAAGCAATGCGTGGGTAAGCAACCTCCTAAGCCTTTTTTACACAACGCATCTTGACACTTGTGTGTGTGTGCGGCGCAATCACTAGTATCACAATGAGTGCGTTTGCGCGCCAATGAAGTGTTAAGCGTGAGGGCTGACTACTCTGACCCAGTTGGATAGTTCGGATGCTGTATGATTATCTGAGGTCCATGCGATGGTGACGCGAGTCCTTGACAAGCTGTGATAGGGATACCCGAATGAACTCCTTGCCAGTGTCTCCGTGCTTGCCCTGTGGAGTTATCCTTGGAGTCTCTTTTCCCCTTCTGCAGCAGAGTGTATTCTCCAATCTGCCCCGGCGGTGAGGAGTGCCTGTTGCAGAACTATGACCAAGCCTTCGCCCGTGCCCAAGCAATCGCCAGTGCTCACGCCGCACGCGCTTACACCGGCGACGGGCGAGTACCATGAAAAGCACTGGGACGAACGCCCCGAGGCGATCCAGCAAAATGTGCTGCGCAAGGTCACGGCCTACGTCCTGCTCGCACGGTCACTCGACAGCACGGCCGGGTTCGCGCTCAACCAGTCGCTCAAGCTCTTCTTCATGAAGCTCGGGTGGTCCAACTTTGGCTCCAACTCGATGAAAGTGACGTACGATGCGATTTCGCAGTTTGCCACGATTTTCGTCGGGTACCTTGCCGACGAGAAGTTCGGGAAACTCAAGACGCTCTTTGGGTTTGTGACGCTCGACCTTGTGGGGTTCACGCTGCTCGTGATCGCGTCGCTTCCGTCCATGGTGGCCAATGTCCAAGTTGCCAAGGTGCTTTTCGTCGGTGGTGTATTTGCGGGTGTCGCACTTTCGCACGGAGCCCTTGAATGGCTTTTCATGTCGTTTGGAGCTGACCAGTACGCACCGCATGGCCCACCACGCGACAAGGCCTTGTTCTTTAGCGCCATCCTGTGGTGCTCGAGTATCGGCATCACGATCAGTTATGCCGTGTTCCCATCCCTGTCGAGCCATGGACTCGGTGCCATCCCGGCCAAGTACGGATTCACTGCCAACTACGCGTTCGGGCTCATCGCCGTCACATCCATTGTTGCCGTCATCTTCTTAACTCGGAACCGCTATGTTGTGCTGCCGCCCACGAAGGGATCAGTCAGCAAGGTCATCTCCACGACGTTTCAGTTCGCCAAGTCAAACTTTCGCGCGTCACTGATCGCACTGGGCACGGTCTTCTTCCTTATCGCGTTCGCCTTCAACGTGCTGGCTGCGCTACTCGCTGACCACGGACAGACGGGTTTCACACTGTCCAAGGTCGCTGGTGGACTTGTGCTCGCCGGCATGGTGTTGTGGATCTCTGTTGGACGTGATACGTCGTTCCTGAATGCCGCCAAGGAGACTAGTGGCGGCCGTGTAGACGATCAGTTCGTCGACGACATTAAACGGGTCGTGCGTATCCTGCCCTTCGTCGCGTTCAACATGATCTGGTACATGTGCCAGAACCAGCGCGGCAACAACCAGACCATCATCCAGCAAACTGACGTGCGACTCGGCCATGGTCCCCACGCCTCGCAGATCCCGGGACCAACGGTCCAGCTCTTCAACCCACTCTCGACGGTTCTCTACATTCCGATTACAGAGAAGATCATTTTCCCGTGGTACGAAAGGAAGTTTGGCAAGCCCCCGAGCCGGTACGGTCAGATTCTACTCGGGTACGGCATTGTCACGTTCTCCATGGTATGGACCGGTCTCTTTGAGATCTACCGCCGCAGCCGCCCGCTGCTCACGTACGAGACCGCCGATGGTGTCACCAGCTTCATCTACAACACGGACGGCAAGCAACCAATGAGCGACATCCCGTGGTTTGCCGCTCTACCGCAGTATTTGCTCACGTCGCTCGCCGGGGTGTTTATCTACATCCCGTCGTACGACATTTACTACTCCGAAGTGCCAGCGAGCATGCGAGCTACCTCCGTGGCGCTCGGTGCGTTCTCTACTGCCATGGGAAACACGCTGCTGTCGGCCGTGATTATTGTGTGGAAGAAGTACGTGCCAGCCAACTTGAACAACGGCCACATGGAGTACTTGCACTTCACGCTCGCGGCCATGATGGTGGTTAACATGGTTTTCTTCGTCATCGTGTCCAAGCAAACGCGATTGGGGATGCTGCCAGCAGTCGAGGGTCCTCTTGACTCGGAGAGAAAAGAGGGCGAGGCCACGGTGTGACACTGGCCGCCATCGATTCATAATATTAGCGCGCAGTAAGTTGTGAGCAGTCGTGCTTTATGTCGACATTCGGCAGCCGCATGTTTCCACATAAAATTGCTTGTTAATTGCAGACCTTTTGTACGTTCTCTAACCTCCTCCTCCTCTCGCTCGCTTCCAACAGTTAGCCGCCACGACTGAGCTCGTTCTTCAGAGGGGCAATGTCAACCAATAAAGGTCGTGCCGAGGGCTAGAGGTTTTGCCAGTAGGTGGGCGGGCCCAAAGCCGTGGTGTCGCTGCGCCAGCATCAGCGTGATCTCGTCGGTTGGTATTTCCACGGCACCACCACTCTCTTTCGTGGCAAGGGCCTCGTCCATAGCAGCACACGCCAGCAGAACCAGTGCCACGTCAACACCCGGAGCGATGCCCACACAATACGACAGCGGTGTTGAAGGAGAGGATGCTGGGTTCTCCTCCTCCCCTACGGAGAGTCGCTTCTTCGCTTTCTTTTGTTGCTTCATTTGCTGGTGGACTTC